>JAUTBZ010174309.1:0-10121 GCA_032361785.1 Lepetodrilus galriftensis | reverse complement strand
TTTCCTCCTGCACTAAACTGACAAGCTTTGATATAAGTGAAAGAATCTTGAAAGCGGCTCTAAAACCCAATTTAAAAAAAAACAAAACAATGAGAATGTGGTTGTCTGTCTGTCTGTAAATAAAAAATAAAATAAAAACATTACAGAAAAATCATTAAAGTGGCTCTAAACCCAAATTAAAAGTAATAAATAATAAAAAATAAATTTTACATATAACTCTCATACATTTACGAGAATTCTGAGGAAAGTGCCAGTGATTAGGATTTTTTAAATTTATTTTAATTAAGAATTGACTGTCATTTTCTTTACGTTCATCGAGGTATTGACGTAAAAACCGATGTGCAAACTGTATGAATCCGTTCATACAAAAGTTTGAACATCGGTTATTATGTTCATACCACGATGAACGTTTGAAAAAATTACAGTCAATCCGTATAAATAAATTACGTAACAAATTGGTGGAGATTACATTCATTTGATAGTCTGCAATAACAGAAGTGTTTATATTTAATAATTTAACTTGCAAGCACAGCGCAATAATATTTTATATTGACATTAGCCGCAACCGGTAAACTGTTAATCAAGCGCCTGTGGCCTAAGAAAATTTTGTTCATCAAAGTATGAACGTAATTTTTTGGGTTCACGTGAACCAATCAGATTGTCAGATTTATAATAGATTTATTTATTTCCAGATGAAGGTATTACTTCAGCAGAGGATACACACCACTCAGGATTCTCTGATAGCCTTCGCAGAGTCGCAAATTCGGACGGCGCGGGACACGTACACTTTGTTAGTGCGGACGCTCTCCTCCATCAAACAAATGGACACATGAAAATGGACAGCCTCCATTTAACAGTCGGTCCGAACTTCCAATGACACCTCTGGGAGCCCAGGCGGCACGTGACTTAAAAAATATACGTCACACGATCTATTCTCATATGTTATGTTATTATTACTGTACTTATTAGTCATGTTATGGATGTTTGGCTGGAAAACATTTATTTCCCTATTGGGTTATAGATTCTGCAATAAACCAAATATATATGATTTGACGTACAGTATTCATGAACAATACCACATGCAAGAATTATTTTTAATAGCGATCTTTTAACTTAAAAATGAAGTAAAGTTGAATTTCTTTTTATAAATGCATTCTAAAATCATAGGGTCTATAGAATTATTTTTTTAGTTATAAATTCATTTTCAACTTATTGGCATAGTCTACCTAAATATTAATATTTGTAATTAATTTTCAATTTAATTCAGTCTGTGACTCTTGAGAGGAAAACTGCTCAACAGTTTATTTTCATGATACCAAGGTGCGTTCATATCCCTGTAATCTATTTATGTCAATAGCTTTCCACATCACGTATATATCACTCAGCACTAGTCACTCACTGTTCCTCGTCATTGTACATGTATGAAATTGACATTTGTATTGGAATGACAGTCTGAAATTAACATCACTGCTGTTCAGTTGTCAAGACATAGGACACAGGTTTTCTTTTATGATTCCAAACTGAAAGGTGCACAAAGTTTTTCTATTCAGCTTTGTTTTTCTTCTTCGTATTCTGAATATTGTACATACCGTATATTTGATGCTCAATTCATTCAACGAACATATATGAACCCTGAAGTGATGTGCAACCGATAATGTGTTCTAGATAACCACCAAATTTACATGTTTACCCCAATAGTGATAGTAGCAAATGGGTGAAAGATTCCCACAGCGACTTGCTCATCCCTCAACGACTTATCCCAATAGTAGCCCAAATACTGTGAAATATATTTATACAAACTTTGGGATGGGAAATATCCTCAGTATACTTAAGAAAATCATGATACATTTTATTTGAAATTCTGATCATTTGTTTTATATATATATATAAACAAAACAAAAATGTTTTTATTTTATTGGGTCAACATTATTATTTTTCTAAAATGTAGAATCTTCTGTGCAAAAGTATAAGGGCAAATATCTCCAAAATGATTTATATGCTATCCGTAAAGCTATCTCCTCATCCCCCATCCCCACCCCCTAGGAAAGTTGCATTTTTCTTTCTGCATTGGTGAGGTTCAGGAGGGAAAACATTTTTTCTGACCACACACATATGTAATGAATAATAACACATGCATTGCTATAATGTGTTCATGCTGCTTACTGAAATGTACATGATGATGTATTTAAATCTGTTGTTTAGAGACGTTTACATGCTAATTTCCACTGTGCACTTATCTGCAGTGTCTATAGGCATAATTCTGTGATATTATGGTTCCAGTTCATTTTGTATGACGAAATAATTGTTATTGTTATGTTAAAGTTTCCAATTTGTTGCCATAGTGATGCTAGACGCAGATCAGTATTATTTGCCACATTTTGACCAATCAGATTCACTGAGACATTAGCCAATGAGTGGATGGTTTATTAGTGCCATAGATCCTTCCTGTTGTGTTGTTTGACAATTTTGTAGATGGTAGAACCCTGCAAAACATCTTGCCTATGCCACGTGATCAAACTCGGCTTACTTGTTACCTCCCTTGCCATCAGACCACCTCCCCTATTTTTGTGGTAGAGCAAAATCAAAGCGCTGTCATCCTAACATGTATAGCTCTACCTACTTGTCACCGTGACTTCTAGGATCAGTTGCCATGTATCTTGCAGTTTTATCATAGCTATTAACCCCCTTTATGCTGGAGGCAACTGGAGGTGCCAAAATAAGCTGTTTCTGTGTCTAATACAGAAGGGAAAAGGTTAATAATAGACACAGGGAAAGACAACTCACTCTGCCACCAGGGTGCCATAGATAAATGTATGTTATTGAGGGAAGGGTGCTAGAGATAAAAATAGGTTGGAGTTATACCTATCCCTGATATCTTTTTGGGTTTTATCCCACTACATATCATTGATATCTAAAAAAAGCAATACCCACGCCACACTTAGATGTTTATTAACAGCACCATTATCAAAACAACAAAAAATGAATGTTAATGAATTTACAATGTTATAGCTTTCCTTGGAACTGGATTTTAATGTTATACTCAACGAAATAAATTAAGAGCAAGTAGCCTCTTTGGACCAGTTATTTAAATATCATGTTATTTTAACAATGAAGAATTTGAAAGCGTCTACAGGGTTGCAAGTACTTTTCAAGAACTTGCGCACGTATTGTAAGAATAATGGCACTAGATTTATCAAGGCGAGTTCTAAAATTTGGTAGACGGCTTCCCCACAAAATATTTATTTATTTTGTTGAATATATCATTAGACATTGAAAGACACATTATGTACCGTACTTAATGATGACAATGGAGGTTAGAATAGTTCAAATTCGCAAAATTGTTTGTGCAATTTATATTGATATTAGTGTGATATATAGCTTACCCTTTTTCATATCATGAACTTTGTATAGTGTATATAATATATATATTATATTGTGCCAGTAGCTACAAGTATTTATAGATTAGAATATACAGTAGCTTTTGGATGGAGTACGGTAGTTACAAAATATTATATGTTACCAAGCTATATGGCTGATGATTGTTGAATTTGACAGTGTACATAAATAAATTATAGAATGAAGTTGGACATATCTGCAGCGAATGTGAGGTATGATTTTGCTGAGAGTTAAATTGTTGTTTTTTTACTAATTACGAGAAAATCTGGATATGATCGAACAGTGTAGGGCAAAATCATGCTTCATTGACATTGTGCTACAAAACAATTAAATGCTGAGCTGCATTCAGGACACAATATGTTTTGCAACATAGCACTACAATAGTCGTTCAGCCAACACTGGTAGTACTACATACTACTTTTTGCTTCAGCTTTTGAGCCTATATAGTGTTTGATAGCAAATAGTAGGGAAACCCAAAGCATGAAGGGAATGGAATAGACGCATGCGTAAACCGATTTCCTGCTATTTTGTAGAAAAGTAGCATATAGTGTAAAGTATAAAATTGTAGTCCATCTTTAATGCAGCCCAGGTGATATGGTAGTGTTATGATGCATTATGAATCGTAGCTATAGGTTAAATTGAATAGAAGTGGATAACTGTAGGTCCGTGTGATAGTGACCATCATGTCTTATTAAATATTGTTATCAGCTTCTTAATGCATTAACTCGTTCATATCAGAGTCAGACTTGCAAGGTATTGATGTGATGAACATAAAATGTTTGTATATTTTGCATGTTTTATACTGTAATATTTACAAAGATTAATGAATATAAATAATGTTTTATGTTAAATGTATGTAATGTTGCTCATTAATATTTAAAATAGACACATTCTCGTTGTGTCATTAATTATCTGTCGCTTCTGCGAGTACAAATCCTTTTGACACAGTTGGTGAGATGAATAAGTCGACATATCTTGAGAGCGATTACTGATTTATATGGGGTTAAACTTGCTCAGTTAGAATTATGAAGTTTAATTCCAACATGTCACAATGAAAAATATGTTGTATTTTTTTCTCACGCCATCTCGTTTTCTTGAATCTGAAATAATTTAAATTATATTTTTATTCTCCAATACGAAGGCATCATGATTTCTTCATGTCATCATTATTTATTTAGTTTGCAATTTTGGCGACACTTTCACCCCCCTCTGCTGGGTTAAATCAAACTATACTGTAATTCTCCTAATAATTGAAACCCTCAAAAATATCAAACACCTGAATTAATAATTGCCCCTGAATTATTTTGTTTGCGCTTCCACATACAAACATTCCCAATTTCATATGGTATTAATATTATGAAGATTATTATTATTATTATTATTATTATTATTATTATTATGATTAGGATAATGAAATTAATATGGCATCTATGGTTTCCTTAAATAGGATGAGAGGTTAAAACTGACCCCGAGAATACGAAACATTTTTAGTACAATTTCACTCAGGATCAAATTTTATGACGATCTGTGACCAAAACATTTTGAGTTGAGTAAAATTATATGACAATCTGTAAACAAAACTAGTAGAAATCGTACAAAAAAAGTTTGTTTTTATTTCGGTGCCCAATAGGGGTTTGGTGGGTTCTGCATCAACAATAGAGATATTAACGGTGCTGGGGCCCAATAGGGGTTTGGTGGGTTCTGCATAGGCGCTGCAAGTGGGTCGAATTCTATTTATAGACTTACTCAGTTTACTGATTTTGGTGATAAGCGTGAAGGTGAAATGTGCACGATTATTGTCTTATTTACGTACCTTACATCGCCTCAGCATTTATTACCTGTGAACCATGCTAAACAACATAATTCATCTCTGAATCAAACAGAAATTTAAGGATACGATCCTTTGTAATGTCGTATTAAGATTTCCTTTGGATTTGTAGTCACTACAAGGCATAGACTTCTGATAGCTATCACCGGAATTCCTAATTTTAAATGATACTCTTCGAAATTCGATGACGCACTTGCAGCCGCTATTGTGGTACCACCCGCCCCCACACCATATGCAGAACCATCTTACACTGTAGAAAGGTCAGCATGGGCCATAGAAAAGGATAAAAAGAGAAATTCAAGATTACTTCTGTCTGAACAAAGGCAGAAATAATATATATAAAATATAATACCTTTCGCTTGATCCCACATTGGAAGCATTTTTAAAATGGCTACCACAGACTTTAATGTTTTGAATTTGTTTTCCCTGTTTGATCGATCAATAGCATTGTATTATAAGGCGTTTTTCCATTGACTCTAGCAGCAATAGGGTTAAGAGGAGTGTGGTCATTGCCTACAGCTGAATTCATTCTGGAGACGATGTTGAGAGTTCACCAAGCATGTTGTAGATAGACTGAGCCCATGTTCGCTGCTTCGGGGCATGTAACACTAATAACCAGTTCTTGGCCAGAATCTTGATGGCAGTGTGTGCTACATGAATCCACACAAACACAATCGCTGAATTATGGAACATCTTCATGAATAGGATGACAAGATATTATGGAGATCGAAGTGTAGAACTGAAGTGGTCAACATTTGAACAATTAAGTAATGGGCAGGATGTTCCTCCATGCAAAATCAATCATAATGACTTCTGCATAAGTAACTTCTAATAGCTCTCGGTGATGAGAAGGTTGAGAAGGTTAAACTAACACGGCAGTCTATAAGAGTTCAGCATTACTTATTAAAGAAGTAGGACAAATCAATGCCGGAACCAAGGGTGCATGTAAGCTCAATAACATGATGTCTTTGCTGACATCCATAACCTGGTCCAGTAGCCCAATACACATGATACATTCTCTCGTAACCTCATGAAGACAAAAATATCTCCTGTAAGCTACAGTCCTCCCTAGTTCACTGCAGTCTCTTGTTCTCTACATGTCCTATAACCTTTTGCAGTTCCTGCAGCCCTCTACAGTCCATTGCAGGAAAGCCTTCTGTAGTCCCTTGACCTCTGCAGCCCTCTGCTGTCCCTACAGTTCCTATACCACTCTACGGTCCATTAATGAAGTAGGACAAATCAATGAAGGAACCATGTGTGCATGTAGGCTCAATAACCCGATGCCTCTGCCGACATCCTTAACGCTAATCTGGTCCAATAACCCAATAAACGATACTTGCTCTCGTAACCTCACACAGACAATACAGTTCTCTGCCTTGTCTACAATCATTCAGTCTCCATAGTTCTCTGCAGTCCTCTGCACTTCCTACAACCTTCCGCAGTCCCTACAGCCATTTACAGTCCATTTGATTACAGCCTTCAGCAGTCCCAAATGAATTCTGTAGCCCTCTGATGTCCCTACCATTTCTTGCAGTCCCTAGAACCCTCTATAATCCATTCAAATACTGCCTTTTGCAGTCCCTAGTCCTCTGCTGTCCATACAGCCGTCTGCAGTCCATCTAGTACACTCTAGTCATCTGCTCTCCATCTAGTACAGTCTCTAGTCATCAACTGTCCATATAGCTGTCTGCAGTCCTTAGACGAGATACCTCTAGTACAGTCCCCATAGTCATCTGCAGTCCCTACAGCCCTATTCAGTCCCTAGAGCCCTCTACAGTGACCGGCGCCAAAGCTGGTTAGTAGAAAAACACTTGAGGGTTTGTTCAAGCAAGGTAATCATGATAGATTGATCCCGCAAACAATACAAAGGTCAGAAGGTTTTCTGCAGGCTGCTGATCGCAAGTGGCATCTCTAAACTGATTAGGAAACATCAAAGACATGTTGGTGAGCTGTGTACAGTCATCATGGTCATGACATCCATAGCCATCCTGATCAGAAACTGGACAGCATTGTAGACTTAGTACTTCACAGCAATATACACACACTATCAACATTATATTGCAGAATTCTGTTACGATGCAGGCCTAAAAGTCACACTTTTTTCAAGGAGCCATTTGGCTCCTGCATAGCCAGAAACACTTAAAATAAGTAAAATATTGGTGGCCAAATGCAAAATTAGGTCGCCATGGCTCCCAAATTAGTCACTAAATTGAGCCCTGCGATGAAACAATGTTTGCAAATCTTTGGGAAAACACAAAATAGAACAGAACCTTATTCACTCAGGCTGAGAACGTCGGCACATGGGGTACAAATATATAATTCATAAAGTTACATGTCAATCGCGGACAGGTATTTGCTAGGAAGTTCTTTCTTTCAAATTCATAGAATTCATGACAATAGTATAGAATGTGACACTAATTTCCAATAGAATTAGTTATTTGTCTGTGCATATTGTGAAGAAAACGTAGAGTACTCATGCGTTCAGATTGTTAAGATTCATGGATGAAAGATGATCTGATGATAACACCTGTAGATATATACACATATACAACAAGACTACACATTTCTGTGATCCTGGGATTCAAACCGGAATTTTCTAGATGTGATTCCAGCACTCTACCAACTTAGCCATAGGGAAAACCCTCCTGGCAGAAACCAATAAGGCAGAATTTAATATCGCACACAGCTACATTTTCCCTCACCACTTTATGACTCATCCTCGTCACTAATCCACTCAGAGCCAAGTCACCAGGGAGCCAGGCATTTTCTGTGGAACAAATTCAAACAGATCGGCCGACAAGAAACACACAACACTGTGCTGTGGCCATATCAGAATGTGACCAAAAATAGTATTAATGTAATTTGCTTTGTGGATATACAGATGGTCCTGGTGAAGAACAATCCAGTTTATTTGTGCATCCAGACGATATTGCAAGCATGCAATTACCACCGGAAATAGTACAATAAATCGTTCATAAACCAACCTGTTTGCTGAAATGAGCTACAAATTGAAAATTTACAGTAATACCCCAAGGTAATAAATTATTGGCAACAATGTAGCTAACATTATTAATTTATAAACTCAAATCTGACAATAGGTTTATGTTGGACCTGATTATCAATTACATCAAAGCCTTGAAGATGAATCAATCAACGTTACCAATTAGTTGAATAAGTACAGGCCATCAGTGATTGCGCCCAGTAGAGTAATTTTAAGTGTCTAGATCCAACGGCTGATAAGAAAAATTACAGGTTGAAATAATATTTATATACAGTCTTATATTTACAGTCTTGCTGTATCTGCAAGGCCGCCATGACACGACTGACATCCGGCGCGTAGCTATGGGAGTTACAATGTTTTGTTTAAAAAATTAAGTTAGCTAGGAAATTGATATGGATGTGTCTGCGATATCTGTGTATAGGCAGCTACATGCCTGGACATGACAGAATAACACCCCTGAAACCTCACAACAAATAACAGGGTAGGAATTTAACTTTAAAAGGTACTCGCCCAAATAATTATATAAATAACAAAACATGAAATTTCTACTAGCCCTTTAACATTGGGAGTAATGGGTTGGGCTTCTGGGTGAGTGTCTAGTTCTATGCCTGCTAACCATCATGCATGATTGTTAGAATTTCTAGACATAGTATCACGATTATTAGCACCTCCAATAGGACATAGCATCACAATTAGCACCTCAAATAGGACATAGTATCACGATTATCAGCAACTCCAATACAACATATAGCTTTATTAGCACCTAAAACGGGACATCTGAGCCACTGTTATCCCGCCAGGTCTGCACATTGACAGATCGATCCCGCCAGAAGTATCGGCTTCCCAATCAAAGTCTCCTGGCCGTACATTTCCTGGGCCCTTTAATTACGCCAGGTCTGGGTCAGTAGAGCGGCGTGATCCACAGGACAAGGAAGTACGCGTTCTACACAGAGTTCTAAGTCTCAGAGTTCTTGCTAGTCACCGACATTGGAAACTGTAATCAGTGACATGCACCTGAAGGTCTGTAACGACATTAAGAGGGAATTGGCAACAGGAAATAGCCTGTACGTTCTTTGAAGACTACCGGAAAACCATTATCCTTCAGTTCAAGAAATGTTCAAAATTAGATTTCATGATCGTCTGAGCACAATTGATTGTGCTGAAATGCCAGGAAATTGAGGCAATTATACTAAACTTGCTTTTTCACGGCAAATCCGAAATAAAATATTACAGGAAGGAGTTTACGACCATAATCTGACGTCTTTAGCCTGTATTAGGTATGACGCTGTATATGTATATCCTACAGCATCAGGGCTTCCAATTTTTCACTATTATATTTTTTTGACATTTTTTTTTAACCCTGCAGCCCTTATAGCACACGTCCTCAGAAGATTACAATTGCTTCATCAGTATCCCAAAATAGCCATGACGTAAAGCAGCTGTCTTGAGGCAAGATGTCATGTAGGCCCGATCACCATGGAGCCATGCCATGACACAGCCACAGCTAGGTGAGATCTATTTATATAGGGACACTGCGCTATGTCGTCAATATGGCCATGATCTCTGGAAAATAGGCATTGCTGTTAATCTTCATGTAGGTGAGATGTTCAGGTATGGCACAATATATTGGTGAGATGTTCAGGTATGGTACAGTATATAGGTGAGATGTTCAGGTATGGCACAGTATATAGGTGAAATCTTTAGACATGGCACAGTATATAGGTGAGATCTTCAGATGGCACATGATATAGGTGAGATATATGACAGGGCCCGGTTGTATGATACTGCCATTAACTAATGATGTGATTAGCTGTTATTGCTGCATTGACTTTCAATGCTAGCGTAACGTCACATTAGTTAATGGAGGTTTAATGACACGTTAACGAAGCATTAACG
>JAUTBZ010174298.1:0-10121 GCA_032361785.1 Lepetodrilus galriftensis | reverse complement strand
TCTATCAGTAGACTAAAGGGGGTTGCATTGGATTTTTGTCTACCAAACAGCAGTGGAAGGGTTTTTGGATGTACAAGCATGATTTTATGTATGTCAAGTGAATGTACTTTGCCATTATAGCTAAGAACTAGTCCAAAACAGCCATAAGTATCTCTGATATTATGCCTTTAACAATGTTACAGCCTGGACAATGTTGTGTACTTATATCAAGTATGGTTATTAACAACGTTACAGCCTGGACAATGTTGTGTACTTTCAGGAGAACCTGGACACACTTGGTACAGAAATCGCTCGCCTGTCTCAAGAAAACATAAAACTACAGCTGACAATTCAAGAGCTACCTCATTAACAAACTGTGATGCTGTTACATGGACATCCAGTCTCACCCAAATCTCTCCCAAGTGTGGTTCTTAGTAGTATCGATGAAGGTATTCTACGTGGTCTGTTTTACTGTGTATAATCAGAAAGAAGACATGCCGTTATCCGAAGAAAATCCATGTTATAGCGAAGAGAGTGACCAAGTTGTGTAAGGACAACACTGATGTCTTCATGTGGAGAGTACAGTTCTACTGAAAATAGTCCCTGTCGCAATCACAACAGACATCATGAGGCCGTTTCTTTGAGAAAGTACACTGTACTAGCACAGACATGTGACGTCACAGGAGAGTGTTCTGAAAAGTCCTGAAATGTAATGTGATGAAAGGAACATCTCCCATGATTTCTCAATGGCAACGATCATTAGTAATGATTCACTGAATTCCCAAGACTGGATTGTGCAATGGCTGTATATGGCTGAACGGAGGGCAACGTGAGCAGACGACCTTCCTTCTGAAGATAAATGGAGAGCAGAGGTTTTCATTAATCAATCAGGTACACATACATTGGTACTGAATCTACAATAAGGGCAACAGACATTGTGTACTGTCACAAACATACAAGGGAACTAGTGTTGTGTGAAACTGTGCATTCTACAAGCTTGAAGGTTGAGCCAGATGCCAGAGGTTGACTATGTCTCTACTGCAATCAGAAAAGTACGACATTTGTGAATGTATCTGAAGACGTCACTAATGTTATCTCTGGCACTTCAGTGACCATTATTACAGATTGTTGTTCCTGGAGGGTACCCGGTTATGGATTGTGGGACCAAATATTAACATGATAAAGAATGGGACGAGTCGCTGTTAGTATGCGACCATCCATGTCGACATGATTTGCATTCCCTCTTGAATATCGAATCATGTTTGTATGGTTGTTCCTATGCTGACAACCAATTGGGCTGTTCGTGTGAGTTGTGGAGAAACTGTTGGTGTTCGGACGCCATTGTGTACACACCTGTTGAAATATTATTACAGAGCCTGAAGGTGCTGTGTGTATCCTGTTTCAAAGAGATAATTTAGAACCACAAGAGTCGTAGTGACTTTTACTAAATGATCATTAGTGTTTGTTATTGCTCTGTTGTCTGTTTCTTCAGATACTAACCACTGAGTCTGTCTACGCTGTCTGTTTCTACATGTGTCGAAAACATGCCTTTTCTTGGATGTATTGGAGTCGTAGCGATTTTAGAAATTAGACAACATTTTGTAATGTCCAAACTGATTTATTAAAAATATTTAGTGATCAGTGGGTCTATTCTCGAAAGGTGCTTATGATCGTACAACAATCCGAATCATATAGTAGGGCTAAGAAAATGTTACGCACATTCTTAGGCCAAGAAGACCGTAAGATCGTTTCGAGAATAGGCCCCCAGGACAGGTCTGCATTTCGTGAAAGAAGTACCAGTAGTCCCGACGTAAATGGAGGTTGACATCACTTCCTGCTATAGTAAAACCATGGCGTACACCCCGATCTATCCCCGGGCTACAGTACGACCCTGTCCCGAAATGCTGGCCAGAACGTACGATGTTGGACAACTTTGACACATATTTCTGTACGAGATATCTCTTCACAACGGTGAGTTATTATGGAGTTTAACATTGCTGCAGGAATCTTTAGACCAGTTGCGATGATCCTCACGAGATAATATATTTAAATTCATACGAGCCGAATAGTTTACATATCTGTGATATTTTATGGTTCATTCCACAGCGAAGCAACTTTATTAACTTTTCAGACATGATTCCACAAAATAACACAATGTACGAGAGATTTTCCATTTGGTGTTTGGTGTCATCCTTGTGTTCATGTGTGGACATCAAGTTATTACTAGTTAGTATGTGGTCACAAGAAAAGCATGAGATACAGTATAATGTGTTCTCTGATTGGCTGGCATACAAATGAGCAAACGTTGAGTCTCAATAATATGCAAGGTATATTGGTCAATATCCATACAGTATTGGTTGTGGGGTCTCCTGGGTAGTGCTCCTTTCTAATGTCCAGTACATGTTCAGTACATGTCTAACTTACATGTTCTGTTCTTTAGAATGGAGTGAGCCAGCACAGCACAGAGTAAATTGCCAGTGGCAGCCATGTTGGATTGTGCCGTCTGCACCACCTATTTCGCTGGTACATGTCCCGGACAGAAAGTACACTGCGAAAGTACAGACAGCACATGTACTGGACATTAGAAAGGAGCACTACCCTGATGAAAACTGTTGGGATATTGACAGATATTTAATCTTCACTTCTGCAAACCAAGCAGGTTTGGAAACATACCTGCAAAACATACCCTTAATATATTCAATTAACAAAATTGACATTTCCTCTAGTATTTAGGGTGATGACCTTTAACCCTCTCCACGCTGGAGGCAGCCAGAGATGCCTTAAACTTAAAGAGCAGTATCTATGTCTAATCCAGCATGGAGAGGGTTAAGTGTCTTCCTGTTAGAGACAGGTTAGTAATGTGATGGTAACACTAGTAAGAGTTAGTCAGTATTTTAACCAACCAGCTTTCAACTGGGGACAAGCAGCAATATGATTATATCAGTCTGAATTTATTTGATGTATTTATTATCTAACCATGCCATTGATAGGTCGATTATTTTAACCCCAAATCCATAGTGTTAGTAATTAAGGAGTAACAACACCAGATGGTACCTGTGTTTGTACAGTGATGCCAGTATTGAGGGCTTTACTAACCAAGGACCTACCGGCTACCCTGTATACAACAAGACATATCTAGGGTCAGCTTCACAACGTCATTGTAGAACATTTTAAAACTCGCTTGCCATAATATTGCGATACAATTAACTTTGTGAAACTGGCCCTGGCTATGCAATGTGTCCTGGCTTTGTTGGCGTCTATCCACCTGAAGACTGTTACCAAGCACTGCACCAAAGGTAAACTTTGACCAATAATAGTTGTAGCTGTTAGTGTTGTTCTGTGAGAACAGTTTGTTGGCTGTGTTGTTGTTGCTGGATGATAATGAAGCAAACTGTAACTGGGGTGCGTTCAAGCTAGAATACACGAATACAATACTTTTCCCTACATGTATTGCTCGTTGAATGGCTTTGTGCGTATTGCTTTTCCTACACAGCGCACAGCCTCCAGACCCGTAGTGAAAAGTATTAATAATTTAATACGTATTGCTACGCGTGCTGCTGAACGGCTTCTGTAGCAATACATATCAATACATATCAATACGTATTCTAACTTGAACGCACCTCTGATGCCACTACTTGTGTGTATCCATGGTTACATCTGTATCTGACCTGTGTTCAGTAAGCAACAACCTATTGCAATCTCAGTGGGAATATTTAATATCACATGGGGTGCTTTTGTATACTGGTTACATATTCATTTACTAGTATTCATTACAAATCATTTTGATGGTATTTTATGAATAAATAAATTTGTTTAGTCCATGATACACTATTGGCACATCACCAATCATAGTTTTGTACAGTAGGCATGTTTCGTCTTGAAACCAAAACTTACAAACCGCACAAACCTACCATAGTATCAATCATATTTTCTTCTTACAAGGCAGCTCAGAAATGTCACGAAATGTTCAACTCTGATCTTACTGAACACAGGGCAATTCTCTGCTTACCTTTAACCATTACTTCAACTATTGACGACGTGCTTTACCTTGCTGACTGTTTATTGTTCCACGTCCAGTTCTCATGGTGGGTTCCTACTGTGTTATTGTCCATGTGTGGGTGATGTACAGTTACCAGTTGACTTGTGATATGATACTGACTGGGGCCTACTTTCACAAAGCAACTGTATTGCTAACATAGTTATTGTACGAGACGTGATAATACACTTGCTTTGTGACACTATCCCTATTTGTGCGATTGTAGATAAATGTACATTAGATAAATTATGCATCATGTGAATTAAATTATTACAACATGTATACATGTGTTTGTACAGACTCCACTATATGGTGTCAAGTTCTTGACAAGACTCCAGCATTTAAGTGCAAACTGTCTCCACGCTAATATCACGTATTGAAATTATAGTAGCCCTCGCATATAACGGACAGAAATATTCGGTCCCAATGAATACCTACTCGTCCAGTAGCTCAATTTGTGTCTTAATGTTTTGTTCTTTATATCATTATTCATACTTTTGACATGGATATACAGTAGACCTTGCATATAACATACTGATAATTGGAACCGGCTATTTTTGTTCGTTATTATATGCGAAGTCCGCATATACCATAATTATCGCTAGACGGGTTCAGTACTTTATAGACAATTATCTGGTTTATGAGAGGTTTACTGTAATATGGAAATATACATAAACCACCTCGGACCAAAAAAATATAAAATTACAAAACAACTATAATTCACAGTACAAGCAATTTTATTTAACAAGCTAAAACAATAATTTAAAACAATAACTTAGTTGTTCATTTGCAAATCTTGGATTTTTAATGAATTTTCTTGGATCGTCAAAGACTGGCAAGCCTCTAGTATTTCTTTACATCTGAAAAGACGAATAATAATTGCATAATGTAAATTGTCATGCCGATATCAATAGCAGCAGCCAAATCAACAGATAATCCCAAATAGGACAATCAGTTGTACCAGATCAATTGACTAATTCTTAAATAAGCTTACGGTAATATGATGAACTTGAAATATATTGCATCAATAGAACACAGTTGTATAGATATGGATATAATTAGAAGGACTTGCCCGTGGATGTGTTGTTTCTGGGCCAGTAGAGTTGACCTTCCTGCCGAGAGGTCGGTGGCGAACTCCTTGACGTGTGGCGCCACCTGGCGGGTCATCACAGACAGCTCGCCCAATAGCTGCTCACTTTCCTGAAGGGCCTGCTCCAACTTGTCTGAAGGAAACAGTCTTGTAATAACCATACACTCTCAACCAGGTGTGCGTTCAGCCTACACATGTAGTACTATGGGTTTGTAGAAAAGTAGTGTGTTGTGAAGTGTAATGAAGCATGAACACACCCCAGATGTCTGCATTGATTTGGTTTACATTGGGGTTTGAACTACTTAAAAATGATTTCATTTGAATCTCAGTTGTCTGTTTACGGAAGGATGAAGCCTGCAAGCACCAGCTGCTGTTAATGTCATGGATACAAAACGTAGGATTACTCCGAGACGTACCTTCAAACTGACCCTCGTCCTGAGGGATGTAGACGCCAGTGGTCAGGATCTGGTGTCTGGTGGTGTCCAGGCTGTCGGCCAGACTCTTGTACTGGATCTCCATCCGAGTCAGCGGACCCAACACCGGACCCAGGCCGCCCTCCTGTTCCAGGAAATACAGGCATACGTTAGAACCAGAGGCTTGGCAATGTGTCTGTGGACACCTTGGCAATCCTGTATACACCCGTGTTAACTCTTAGCCATGGCATGACTCATTGAGTGAATGAATTATTGTTTTCTGTCACAACAAGAATCTTTCACCCATACGTGACGAAGGCTATCATTAAAGGTATAGTTATGCTATTTTGTACATTAATCGGGCTGGACCAGAAATATATTTAATCCATTACAATAACTGTCTTAAAATGAAAACATCTACATCAATATTACTGAACTTTTGTAATATGAAAAATAAATTTATGAATGTACATCAAAGATACAGCATGCTTCTGTACAAAACATCCGACAGTTTCACTTGTCCCCTAGGGGTGTACCTGAATCTCCAGTTGGTCGTCCAGAATGTTTTGATGTCGCTGTCTTGCCAGCTCCACTCTCAGTTCCGCCTCTCGAGCCGCCATCTTCTCGTTCATCTCCCACAGACCAGATAACTGGGCCTACAGCAGAGCAACACACGTGAGATCAGGGCTCTGTTCAGGCTACAATACATTTCTCTACACAGACCAGATAACTGGGTCTACAGCAGAGCAACACACGTGAGATCAGGGCTGTGTTCAGGCTGCAATACATTTCTCTATACAAAGTAGTGACTGGCTGAACGATTTCATAGTAAAATAGCAGGAAATCGATTTGCGCATACATGTAGTCCATTCCTTTCATGCTTTGGGTTTTCCTACAAAAAAACTACATGCTCAAAAGCCAAAGTAAAAAGTAGTGCTAGTGTTGGCTGAACGGCTCCTGTAGTGCTATGTAGCACTTTGTAGAGATATGTATGGCAGCCTGAATGCAGCCCAGCTAACTCATAGCGTGTATAAATATTAGCAAGTCATCAGAAAGTGCTGAGTGTTGTAGTACATACCATAGCTTCCTTCTCGCGTGTGTCGGCTGCAGATCTGGATTTTGCCTCCACAAAAACCCACTGTAGATATCGCGCATGCATCACGTCCAGCATATCCTGGTTGACATCATCAGACTTGTGCTGCAAGGAAGTGATGACACTATAGGGGGCTGCTCCTTTCTAGCTGTTCTCTCTGTACTTTCTGTCCGAGGCATGTGCAGTTACACTGGGCGGTGTCGATCCTTTGTAACTGTGCATGCGTCGGACAGAAAGTACAGACAGAACAGCTAGAAAGGAGCAGGCCCTATAGGGTCTCAGTGATGGACAGGTGCTGGAATAGCATTGACACACTCTGAATGATTTCACTGAACTATTGGACTTGCCTATTAATCATAAATGCAAATTGTCTGGGCATAGGAATAAAAACTGAAAATGTATTGACAAGAAAACATATATATTACCATGTTCAATTGTTGGTGAGGCCTCTTCTCAGGTTTAATATTGCTTATATTATCTGTAATAAATGTCAATATTGAATATATTAAACAAATAATATCAATCATGGAAAAATTAATTATTGAATAAAAAATAAATAATAAAATCACAAATATTATGAAAGATCAATAGTTTGTTTTAGCAATGCAGACACATACATGAAAATGCAAAGTATATTTTCAATGGGCCAAGTAAATTTCAAGATAAATTTTCAAATATTTTGTTAATAAATAAATGAATATCGGATATCATAAAGAAGTTTACCAAGGGAAACCACTGAAATCTCTGCTTGTATGGCCGAGGCATCAATATCGTCGCACAACATGGATGGTACTTCATGTGTCGGTGTGGACGTCTTTTTCTTATCTGCAACGTGATTGGCTACTGGGGTAATCTGACGGGCAGATCCAATCCTGGGACGACGTTTCTTGGTCGAAGTAGGAGCCTCCATACTTCTATGTGAACTCTTGTTCACAGCAAAACTCTGAAGAAATGTATGCATTATTGATAATGTTCACAGAAATGCTCCAAGTGAAAGCAACTCAAGAACGAATGAATGACAAACATATAAAACTTATGGCAAGATTTTGATAATTCACATCGCTGAAGGAATAATTCATGTGACCCATACACTACAAGATAATTTGGTACTGAGAGAAATGAGATTTCAATTATCAGCTATAAACCAGGTGTGAAGACAGGGTCTAGACAATAAATAAATTCATAAATGTCGTTCAATATCACAAATGTTCAGCCATGTGTATGTAGATGGTTAGCTTGACTTACTCTTTCTGACGACATCAGCTTGGACTCATGAGCTGATTTCTGCATGTATCTGGAGGGAACTATTTTTCCTGAAACAGATTACTTGATTCTGAAACGATTATCCACGACACCAAATGCTGCAGATGATTGAGACAAGAAGTACCCAGGATTACGTACTACAGGACTTACAACGCTGTCTGTGGTGCAAGTCAGAATGACCTAATATCTGATGTTTTTAAATTAAGTACAGTAGACCTCGCATATTTGTGTCTGTTATATGCGAAGTCCATTATACGCATATGCCGTAATTACCGTCAGACGGGACCGGGACTTCAGATTCAGTCCGTTATAGGCGAGTGTCCGGTTTATCTGAGGCCGGTATATGCGAGGTCTACTGTAGTTCCAATTATGATAATTTATTATGAACACATGACTTTACTATAACATCCCTAGTCATATTTACACATACATAGTCATATTTACACATACTTAGTCATATTTACACATACATAGTCATATTTACACATACAGAGTCATATTTACACATACATAGTCGTATTTACACATACTTACCCGTAGTCATATTTACACAGAGGAAACAAAACAGTGAGGCTTACCTCTTTTCTTCGCCGATGTTCGAGATGGATGTGGAGATTTCCCTGGTCTGCAAGACAGTGATGATTGCACATTGTAATGGAACGTACCAACATTCGCTCATGTGTGAACACTACAGCTCAACTGTCTATCCCAGAAACATGTCCGATGGCCGATCATGTAATAACGATAACATTGTATAGTAAACACAGTCTTCATTCCATTGTCTTCACAGCAGCATTCATGGTATAGACAATGATGAAGAATACATGTTTGGGGCTGATATTAGCCTGGCTTTGGATAGTGACAAACCTCTAGTAAATTATATTGGTATGAAATATAAATTATACTCATCTATGCAGGAGCAGATTTCAACAAGTGTTTCATTATTGGGGGTAGAAAAACAAGTGAGTGAGTGAATATGGGGTTTAACGTCGCTGCAGGAATTTTTCACCCATTTGCGACGAGGGTAGAAAAACAAAGATATAGACGACATAGGTCGTAATAGTAGTCCTGGCATAAATCTAGGATTATTTCATTTCCTGTACACCCTGGGTATCGTTTATCAAAGTTCTCATATTCACTATGAGACCATAGCGTTCTCGTAAGTGCACGATCCCTGTGTATTAGAGATCACTACGAGAGTACTTATGGTCTCGTAGTAGATAGAGAGCTTCGAGAAACGATACCCTGATGTATGCCTGGAGTACAGGACAACCAATTCATGAGATGCAGGCGAGCGATGTGCTTACTTCTTACTACTGGAGACGTATTCGTGCAGCGAGCACGCGTCACTGTCACTGATCACAGAGTGGATGTCCGAGTCAGAAAGGCGATTGTTGTCAGTCTTATTTAACAGAACAGGAGGTGGTGCTGAACCGTCAGATTCCTGGAGCAAAATACAGATGGGCCGGTCTTAATCCCTTCCATTAAACTAAGTCTTTTATATCCACCGGTGGGAAATAATGAATAAGTAGCTTGTTGAACGAAGTACTTTTTCAGACAAATCGAATCTAATTAGCTTCGGATAATAATTCATTTGAACATCACGATAAAATAATTTAACTTTAAAAATTTAAAGAATATAACTATCCAACAGTGATTGTAGTGCTTATGCATTAAAACATATGCTAAACTATTAATCAAACTATGCTTTAACCCTCTCCCTGCTAGATTAGACACCGGCACTGTGATTTAGGGCATGTCTGGTTGTCTTCAGCATGGAGAGGGTTAAAGACATAAAACTTTAATGACTCTGTGTTAACCCTTAGAAGTCTGATACCTGGGAGGAGTCGAAGTTGGGCTGAGGATAGTGTGACAGTGTGGGCCTCACAGCAGTGTTCCTGTTGTCAGAACTGGGCTCTGTGAAGATTAGTTGCGACCCAGACGTAGGAGGATCGCCATGGCGACCTAAAATATAACCAGAATCAATAATCACTCATCTCCTGAACATGATATATGAATGAATGAATGAATTATTGTTTCGTTTTACGTCACAGTGGGAATCTTTCACCAATAGGTGACGACGAACATGATATATATTCAAGCATTTATTAGTATTATGTAGCCAATATTTAAGCATCCAAAACTCAGAGAATATCTTAAACATATTTACGTTAGGCCATTTATTTTTTATTAGTTGGTTTACGAAACCGCCGCTATTGAAAACGCCCAAATCCAAATAAAAATAAT
>JAUTBZ010174287.1:0-10122 GCA_032361785.1 Lepetodrilus galriftensis | reverse complement strand
AGATATCGGCTTTGTGATCCAATTACGCTAATTAGTGGATTGCGTCAAGCGACTGAATTTGCTGTGCGGGGTCACATATGTGTAACAGGCTAGATAGTCGCCAGAAACAGGAAACTAAACATCGAGCAAGTCTCTAACGTCACATACTACGTACAAACTGATGGCCTCACCGTATCCGTATTGGTAACCGTATTGGTAACGAAACCTCTCTATTAACCCTCTCCCTGCTGGATTAGGAACAGGCACTGCTCTTTAGGGTATCTCCAGTTGCTTCCAGCATGGAGAGGGTTAATATTATATATTATATATGATGAGATAGATATGTCCCTGGAATGAGTGTTTTGGTTTAATTCCACTTCCAGGAATTGTGCAACCATGCTTATCCATGTGATATCCATGTGATATCCGTGTGATATCAGATATGCTCCTATTCTGGTCTTGGCCAGATGGGTTCATGAAACAATACCCGAACCCTAGACAAGATGTACGTTGTTTCAGACCAGAATGGACCCTGTGTCGCCCTCGGAGCTGGAACTACAGCCGGTCTGTGGTATAACACATTTTGTAACGCCACCCTGTCTGCCGTCTGCGAGAGATTCCGGGTGGGCTACACTGTGCCCGGCACCCTGCCCACCGTAGCGCCCACCAAGTCTTGTCCTAAAGGATGGGTGGCGGCGGCAGACTATTGTTACCAGGTGGGTCATGCCGACCTTGGACATTTGACTCATCTACTACCGTTTATAAGCCATATTTAAATATTTTAAGAAACACATGAGCATGCATTAATGAACAAAACTTTTTAGTGGAGCATGATATCATATACCGGTAGTCCTTGTCGAAGATGTTGCATGACAATTTCTTTGATCTTTTAAGTTTTTTTTACACTTTTGAAAAATTGACACTTGTAAGTCTTTGACAATGACTACCGGTAGATATTGTATTTGTATCATAATCTTGTACATGTATTTTTGTATTTAATTTTTCTGTAATAATAAGTAATAAAATTAAGTTTTGTGCTTTGAGGACCAGTGATGGTATTCTCGAAACTTTGTAAGTCCTAAGAAGTTCGTAAGTACTAAGAATTTACTTAACTGGGTTTTAGCTCATGTTAATTTTTTTAAAGAGATATTTTCTCACTAAGAAGTTTCGAGAATACAGGTCCTGGTGGATAAACAGGCCTGATATAAATCTGACACTATTTCAGGTGAACAACAATCCATACAACCATCAGTTGAACTGGCAAGACGCGGAATTTGACTGTCATAAACAGAACGCACACTTAGCCAGCTTCCACGATCCAGCAGCCTATCAGGAGTTGTGGAGACAGAAACTAGTGTGAGTAGCAGCATTATACAACCAGTTTAAGGCACTGACACAGTAGTGGCGTTTTATTTGCCGAAACCGGCTAACGTTGGTGTGCCATGAGTAAAGTATTTCTGGCGGCTAGAATGATGTATTTTCAAACGATCCGGCAAATCTTTAGCTGATTTGTATCAGTATCTGGTGACCGATGCATTTTTGCGGAGGAAAGTCAGTGGGATTGTTTGATTTGTATGTGTCATGTGCATGCATCTTTCAAAGCGGCTAGCCACTTTCTGACAAATCGAGCACCTCTATTGAAACAGTTTTCGTATCATGCTCAAACTCAATTATAAAAAATTGTGAATAAAATTAATTTTAAAGTTGAGCATGAAATTGTACTCAAATAATAATAATAATAATAAATAAATATTTGTATAGCGCAAAAATCCAGCATATAGCGCTGCTCAGATGCCCTTTGTGTGAGTCTGAGTAGAGCGTTGCTGTTATTGGAGCAACAGCCATTAACTCATCAACACATATTCAGGAAAAATATTAATTCACAAATAATTACAACAATAAAATCCTGATTATTATTCACATTAAATACATTTCTGGTGAACTTTCAGTGGGGCTACCGACCACTTCTGGATCGGACTGAATACTTTTGACACTGGCGGGAAAGGAGGTACGATTTAAATTTTAATATTAACATGTGTACATTTGAAATTCCCAGTTTAGTAATGAGTAATGAAGGATAAGGCAAAAGGTAAAACATATGAACATTATTGTAAAATTAAAAGCTTCTTGATATATAGAGCACAGACATCCACACACTTCACCCCATTCATATTCTTTTAAAATTTGTTTATTTAATTTAATTTAATGTTTAAAAAAAACCAAAAAAACCACAAGAATTTATTTTAATTTTCTTAAATTTGTAATTTTTTTTTTTTTTCATCGGTGAATCGGTGAATTTGTGAAATGTGACAGCCCTACTATTCACACCCCAGGTTACCACTGGAATGATGGGAGTGCACTGGACTGGTTCAACTGGAACACACACGAGCCGAACAACCAGGCCGGAGATGAGCAGTGTGTGGAGATCTACCTCCCCAATGGCCGCTTCAACGACAACTCCTGCTGGAAGATGAGGAACTGGATCTGTGCCGTCAAAAAAGGTCACACGAATAAATTATGTACATTGTATATCCAACCAAGTGATCTCTATGTTTTGGCACTTTTTAAAAATCTCCAACTGAGGCTTATGCACATGGCAAACAAAATTGTATTTTCTGTGATTTATTATTTTTCTTTTTCGTTTAGACACTTTCTTAACGTTTTTGAATATTATGGGAAAAATATTACAAAATATTACGGAATAAAATCACAGTGTTATATTTCTGCATGTTATCGGGAAACTTAACTTTCCTTCAGCAGGGAGAGGGTTAACTTTTAACCAATACGGATTTCCTACAATGCACTTTTAACCCTCTCCCTGCTGGATTAGTCACAGGTAAAGCTCTTTAGGGTATCTCGATGATCCGGTTGTTTCGCTTACCAGTCAGAGTTTAAGAAAACCGGAAGTGTGCGGTATAACGGGGTCTGACTGTTATATGATGCTGACTTTTCACAATCTTTACCTTAGGTGTGAAACTACTTCCAAGAACAACAATGGCTGCCCCGTCCGCTGGACCAGGTAAATATGTAGATGACACGCTCAGCACTACGGATGTTGCATGCTTCCTCCTGCTGTAAACTAACAAGGGGTGATTTAAGTAAAAGAATCTTGAAAGCGGATCTAAATCCCAATAAAAACAAAAGTATATCAATAATTTCACGAGACTGGCATAAATTGCCATCTAGATGAATATTCTGCATTCTAGCTTTTCCACAGACTGATAGGTATTACTACGAAAATCATAGATTATTTATAAAATTTTTCGTAAGTTCTGTACATTTATATGGACACTTGTAACACTAACTTAGGGCCCAAGGTCCGGTTGTATGAAACGCTAATGCTCCATTAACATGTCATTAAACCTCCATTAACTAATGTAACGTTACACTAGCATTGAAAGTCAATGCAGGAATAACGGCTAATGATACAACCTGGCACAGGTTTGTTTTTGAAAGTTTTAAAATTAAATCTCTATAACCTTGCAGCTGGGAGTTGTTCCCCTTTGCCGGACACGTGGAAGATGTACAACGGCAACTGCTACTTCGTACAGGACGGGGATGCGGGACAGGGCAGGACGTGGCGACAGGCTCGGGACATGTGTCGCAACAACAGCGCCGACCTTGTCACAATATCGGGAATCAGCGAACAGCTCTTCGTGCAGAGGCTGGTCAGTCATAGGTTGTCTCCCCTTTTGTTTGTCTGGACAACCATAGGTAGTGCTCCTTTCTAATGTCCAGTACATGTGCTGTCTGTACTTTCTGTCCCGGACATGTCTGAGACATGTGCGGTTAGAAAGGAGCAACACCGCGCAGTGTAATTTCTGTCCGGGACATGTACCAGCGAAATAGGTGGTGCAGACGGCACAGCACGCAATCCAACATGGCTGCCACTACGCATGGCAATTTACTCTGTGCTGTGCTGACTCACTCCATTCTAAAGAACAGAACATGTACTAGACATGTACTGGACATGTACTGGACATTAGAAAGGCGCACTACCTCTGTGTTCTAAATCTTTCTCATTGATCGCAATGAGATTGATATGATCTCTTAGTGAATGATGCCATTGGTTGGCTTTTATTCCAGGTGTTCAACGTGTCTGGTATTCACGTGTGGATCGGCTTCAGTGAACTAGACTGGGATATGGGATACAGGTGAGTAAAATGAATGCTCATTCGTTAAATAATTAATCTACGTAAATATTACAACAGTAGTTGCATCAGGACATGAACATAGAAATGTGTCTACCACTTCTTTACTGCTGATAACTTCATTGCAATATTAGTGAAGGATACCTTCAGCAATGTTAAGCAATAAATCGATCAGACCTTCAACGCTCTGCATATTCAGATAAACTATGGACATGGGGTTAGATTTATATTCAATCATTGTTGTGATATAATGACCATCAACACTTCGCATATTCGGATAAACCAAGATTTAATTCCCATTTAAAAAAAATATATACATGTATTAAAATAAATAAAATAATTAATTACTGGTACATTTAACTCTCTATGCGTGAGGCAACAGGAAATGCCCTAAAGAGTTATACCTGTTTTTTTTTTATTCCAACAGGGAGAGGGTTAAATATGTAGGAAACCAAAGTTGTCAATACAGAATCGGTTTGAAAGACGTTAACTACAGATTGATGTATACCTGATAAACGTTCACGTTCTCTGGCAACTTCTATGTTTTCCCCTCATCTTATGTCTTATTCTCTTACGTGTTGCCAATGTCTTTTCATGATGTGAAACAAATTCCACCCTGGGCAATAAACTATTATCTTATTATCTTATCTTATCTTATCTTACATAAAACTTCAGATGGGTCGATTCCAGTCCGATCAACTTCGTAAACTGGAACACCAACGAACCCAACGACTTTCTAGGAGCTGAGGCTTGCGGTGACATGGCGGTCTTCAACGGTAATATCTCACTCTGCGTTAGGAACAGTTCTAATTCCAATTTCACAGCTTTGTTCAATTACAGCGATTGGTCGAGAAATCTCATGAACGGTCACAAAAACTCATGATATGAAGACTTCAATGTGATCATAATGGGATGTTCTGTATGTAGAATGGCAGTGCCACCCTTTGTCTGTCAATGCCAGTCTGTGCTGGCAGGTTTACTGCGACATTCAGTGCTATGGATCTTGTGTGGGTTTCCTCCTACCTCCTACCCTAAACTGAAAAGCTATGATATGAGTGAAAGAATCTTCAAAGCCCATTAAAACTGTTATTATTATTATTATTGTTATCTTCAAACCCCATTTAAAAAAGTAAATAATAACTTATTATTATTAGTAGTAGTATTAGTATTGTTATTATTGTTAATATTATTATTATTATATTTTTTCTTTTATTATTATTATTTTTATTATATAATAATAATAATTATTATTATTATTATTATTATTTTTATTATTGTTAATTTTTTTAATTATTATTATTATTTGTATTACGGTATATAATAATAATAATAATAATAATACTAATAATAATAATTATTAATATTATTATTATTATTATTATTATCATATTGCCAGGACGCTGGAATGACGAGCACTGCTCCAAGGTATTGGGCTACGTCTGTGAGAAAAGTCTCACCACAACAAAGCTTCCACCCACCGCGCCGCCTGTCATGCCTGGCTACTGTCCTCGGGACTACTTTACGTTCGGCAACCGCTGCTTCAAGCCGTATCCCGACGCCAACGTCAACTGGGTGAAAGCAAGAAAGGTGTGCAAAGGCCAAGGACGTGGATTTGATCTTGCCAGCATTCGAAACGAGAGAGAACAAGGTTTGTGCTGATGAATTTATAGAATGCAAAAACTAATTTTACTATGTAGAGATGCGCATGTATTTAAACAATATTTTGTTTTAAATTAAATTTAGTAATTATTTCTTTATTTCCTTTTTCTTTTCTACTTTCTTTATGTATTTTTTTATGAAACAACATTAATTTTCAACAAGAGTTACCGTCATGCAAGTGAAGTGGTATTTGTATACCAGGCACCGAGATTACGAAACTTTCTGACTACGAATTCATGCTCAAACTCAGATTTTATATGGAGATTTGTGAACCAAATTTTGAGTTGAGCACGAAATCGTACTCAGAAAAGATTTGTATCTCTGGGCCAGATTCTTTATGTTCTCTCTCATTTACCATGCAGCATTTATCAACACTCTGATGATAAGCACGGCCACCAATCTGTGGCTGGGGATGTACAAGACCCCAGAGGTGGGGGGGACGGAGGATCTCCTGTGGGTGTTCAACGACGACCCCATGCAGTACTCGAACTGGGCGGCTTCCGAGCCCAACGGAGGCATGGATGTTAGTATTGGTGTACCTCCTCCAGGCTCATGTCCACAGACCGAGTACTGGTCCTATGAGAGTCAGTCGTAATGCAATATGTATGTCTTAACCCTCTCCCTGCTGGATTAGGGATAGCCGCTGTACTGCTCTTTAGGGCATCTCCAGTTGCCTTCGGTGGCATGGATAGGGTTAAAGAAAGTTGTTTTTTCCTGGGAGCCCAGCATCAATGTTTGCTAAAGTTACCTTTCCGATGTGATATTGATAGAATGCGCAGACTGTAGTGTTAGCAATGCAGTTATCGTCCTTGGTCTGTCAGTACCATTGCTTGCAGGTTTACAACAACATTCAGCGCTACGATGTTGCAGGTTTTCTTCTGCCCTATACTGACAAGCCGTGATATAAGTGAAAAAATCTTGAAAGTGGCTCAATATACCCAATTTCTTTTTCTTTCTTTTTTTTAAAAGGAAGGAAAAAAATGTTTTCTAATCTTACTTTTGAGTACACTACAGTATGGATGTATTCATGTTCCTGCAGGAAGGGTGTACTCAGATGTACACAGGCACTCACCAGGTGGGGCTGTGGGCAGACAACAACTGTGGGATGAACGCTGGATTTCTCTGTGAAACGTTCAGAAGTAAGTTGACTGATTACCGTAATTATTCTAATAATTCAAACCATCTAATAGTTCCAACACCCTAATATATAATTTTTTTAATACTAAAAATATGAACATGACCAATTTTTTTTCAAAACTTAATTTTCTAATGTGAACACAAGCCTTACAAATCCATTGAACATTTTCTTTGGCCATTTTCCAGAGGGCTATGTTAGGATATTATACAACTCTTTCTTGGTCCCTTCTAGAGGCTTACATCACCACACCAGAGGCCGTTCCTAACCCATGCAATGCCAACCAGGGCTGGAAGCCATTGGGACAAGACTGCTTCAAAGTGATGACCACACCCAGGACTTGGTCTGACGCCCGGACATACTGCCAGACCCAGGCAGCCGATCTGATGAGCATTACCTCCCCTTACGAGCAGGCCTTCGTCTATCTCCTAGCAACCGACAACAGCTCGACCAATCCACTGTGGACCGGGATGATAGATTTGAAGGTAGTAAAATATGCTGTTCATGAATGGGTTTTACTGTAGTCTGGGAGCAGATATAAAAGGATTCTTCAACGACTTGACCCTGAATCGAGTATGAAATAATGCACACACACACAAAAATTAAGAACCTCGGGGCATGGTCTTAGATGTCATATAGAACCCCATTTTGAGGGGATATAGTGTAGAGTACTTGGCACTTGTAAATTTGATGTTGTCCCTATGGTTTCATGTAAGAAATACATAAAATCAGTAGATGCTCATTCATGACTAGGAGTTCCTCACCAGATAATCCTGTGAGAAGGGCAATCAGGAATAACTTGATGAAAGGTCGGGCGCCATTTGTTGTGTTGGATTTGAACCCGATTTCCTGGATTGCCAGTCCAACGCTATATTGACACCTCTGGCCAAGATCGTCACGTAGAGGTGAAAGATTCCTGCTGTGACGTAAAACAAAAACTCCTGTCTAGCCAAGACCAGTATAGGAGCATCTTGTATCATACCTTGCTACATTAATTATTAAAATAAGATGAATACATTGACTGTTTGTAACAGAAGCGAGGTAAGTACGTGTGGTCGGACTCGTGGCCCGTCCTGTACACCAACTGGGGAAGCAACGAGCCATCTCGTGGTCCGGGCGAGGGGTGTGTCCTCTACGATTCAGCCAATCATGGCGTCTGGAGGGATGGCAACTGCACTCTGACCCTCAACTTTGTGTGCAAGATTACAACAGGTAATAACTGAAATAAAATGTGGGTGGTTGGTAGTGCAATGGTAGAAGATTTTGACTTTGGCGCCAATGGCCCCGGGTTCAAATCTCATTCTTGGAATTCAGGCTCAATGTTCACAAAAATTACTTTTCTGATAGGATGCACTGTCTGTAGAGTAGCAATGCAGATATCATCCTTTAAAATAAGCTGTACGGCTTGTTTACCAATCCTCATTCTTTGCTGAATAAAAAATATGTTTAAATCTGATATCATCCTTGGGCTGTCAGTACCAGCCAGTGGTGCTGTTAATAAAACATTTTATTAAAAATAATCTCTATATTATATATTTATTGCAATTAATGTTTGTCGCCAGGGACCCCTTCCCTGACCCCTATGACCCCTAACGGCCAGTGCCCCGAGGACAAATGGGAGGCGTTCGGGTCCTCCTGCTACCTGTTTGAAGGGACCAAGGGGGTCAAGTTCTCCGAGGCGGTGTTCCAGTGCGCCGAGCACCATGCACGCCTGGTTTCCATCCATGACAACCAGACCAATGCTTACCTGTTGCCACGGATACAGCGCCAGACGTCGCTCAACGTGTGGATAGGCCTGTACCGGTCTCAGGACTGTGAGTGTTATCGTAATGGTGTTATCACAATAATGTTATCATAATAGTGTCATCATAATAATGTTATCATAATAGTGTTATCATAACAGTGTTATCATAACTTCTATGTTACACAATAGTATTTTATGCTCTACTCAAAGTTTTGTTCACAAATCCCTAGTTGAACTTGAGCATGAGCCTGAAATCGTACTCAAAATGTTTGGTAATCTTGGGGCCTGAAATTTTATCCATGGATGCAATTTTTGGATGGTTTTTTAAACAAAGTTTTGAGTTGTTGTTTTTGGAGAAATTCAGGCCCCAAGATTATGAAACTTTGTGAATATATATGATTTCATGCTCAAGCTCAGATTTTATGTGGAGATTTGTGAGTTGAGCATGAAATCGTACTCAGAAAAGTTTTGTAATTTCTGAGCCTGGAGAATACGGGCCCTGTAGTTATCGTCCATCCACATTTCAGCGGGCTACAGTTGGAGAGACAACACACCGCTACAGTACACGAACTGGGCGCCCAGCGAACCCTCCAAGACCGACATCCTAGGACAACAGCAGCACTGTGTGGAGCTCACACAGACCGGCCAGTGGAATGACATCCAGTGTGACGTCATCCGAGGATACGTGTGTGCCAGACCCCAAGGTCAGTCGTGTCCATCTCAGAGAAGGTTTAGAGTCCTTCTCAACAATGTTGGATGCAATTGTTATAAATATCTGTAATCTTTTATCTTTTAAATTGTGTAATTGGTTTTTTTTAGATGGTGGTAGGGTGTATGTGTGTGTGTGTGTGTGTGGGAAGAGGGGGAGAGGGGAGTTATATAGGTAGAATTATTTCTTTAATTTTGAAGAAATTATTGTAAAATTGAAATAATTTGAATGTTTTCGACAAGGACTACTCTTATCTAATATTCCAAAAATATAAATGAATCAAGGATTTATTTAAAAAAAAATTAAATTCGGATGATGGGTGTGGGGGGTGGTGGTGATGTTGTGTTTGGCCATGTATAACACCGGAAGTGACGGTTGTTGTTTCAGTGTACGACAATCAGCGTCAGACGTTCCCCACCATACCACCAGGTGGCATCATCGTCACACCATCCCCAGTCATCCTGCCGTCCCAGATGGTGCCTGTACTCACCACAGGACGCGCGGCGGTCACGCAAGGACCACAAACCCCACGTGTCCAGCCGTCGCAAATGATACCTGCGCACAACACACAACCACATGGACAACCACCGACACAACCACATGGACAACCGCACAAACAGTCAACTCCACCGAATTTTCCAAATTCAACTCCAAGTAGATTACGAGGTAATTTATTAAAGGCATAATATCACAGTTGATTGACCTGGATAATGGACAAACGAATTTCGATCTGAGACTAATTGCG
>JAUTBZ010174265.1:0-10123 GCA_032361785.1 Lepetodrilus galriftensis | reverse complement strand
GTTTTGGAGGAGGACGTAGCGTTTTAGTAAGTACTACGAAATCGAGGTTACTCCGAAATGGGGACACTACACGGTATTATTCTTTATGTCTACAATAAAATGGTAGACAATATTTAAAAAAGAAATGTTGGTTACAGATAATTAGAATATGTTGTTGCTATTATATATTCAAATTTACAACAACAACAGTGACAGTATCGAATGCTTGCATGGATATTGACATTAATGTGTCATATTATTATGGTACCGGTAGCTAGATTTCTTCCCATAATTTTACTTAGAAATATTATCATAATTTTATAGAAAATGGTTTGAAAAGATAACAAATTATTATTAGTAGATGAACATATATTGCCTTACAAGTACAGGTAAGTCACATCACCCTGCAATCAAATAGTTTGGGTGCTTGTTACTGAATAGATTATTGTGTGTCATGAAAGCCTTCATAGCGTGTAGATAAGTAGATAATTATATATGTAATTGCAGTAAAAATGTAATTTGTTTTGACAATTGTCCAAGTATCTGTACAATGATATCTATGTAGACTATCATGTATGTAGTAAGCAGCAACACAGTCATTATTTCCAGTAGGTCTATGCACTTTCTGTATGGAAGGCCAACAGAAATGAATGGGTGACATTGGCCAGAATTTAAGGATATGTATACGTGCTTATAAATTTAAATATATATATATATTGATGAAAATTATCAGATTGTAAATTTGTAATAAATACAATACGTAATATGTATAATTCGTCACAATATATTGAATGGTTTGATAACTAAAAATGTACAGTATACATTAAAATTAAATTAATTATATAATACAGTAGAGCTCGCATATATACTGGCCTCGGATAAACCGGACACTCGCCTATTGTGTTAACTTCGCTTTGAATTTCATAGCTAGGATACAACACTTTTCTGAACCATTTTAAGTAAGATTTCATGCTCAAATTCAAATTAATTTTGTGTGGAGATTTATGCACAATGAAATATTCAGAAAATTTTCATGGGCCTGGTTTTGAGGCAGGCATAGAAGTAATGAAACAAATTGTTCTGTGGCCTGTAGGCTACATACAGTAGTTTCATTAGTTGCCTAGTAACTAAGATTACCAGTACACTGCTTTTAGTATTTGTATACGTGGCCATTGAAGCCGACCATGTTATACTGCTGCATGTACTGGTGTACAGTATTTATTTCAAGGATCTCACATATGAACAGTTAAGTGTTTATTACACTACCGTGTGTGTATTATCACATGCCATAAATTGTGATATATCTAACCAGTATATATTTATATGTGGTTGGGACTACTTTTACGTGTGAGTTCAGTTCACACACAAACTTGGAAATCCTTCTCACAGGCTAAAGCCAGTGACATAGACCTGTCATCAATTTTCTTAAGTTTATTTTGCTTTTGAATCCAAGGAACTATTTATTTCTGATTATGCATGATCGAATTAATCACACCCTACAGCAGTGGAGACTGTGTAGTTTTACTTAGAACTAGAAGATTGTATGTATTCATGGGCATGTTTATTATTACTGACAGCAAACAAACTGAAATCAATATATTGTTATTTCAATTTTGCTAGTGTACTAAATAAAATATCAAATGACCAAAAGTATTCTGCATAAATTCCTTGAACAACAAATATTATGGCTATATATATGTACAATTAGGTGAACATGCTTCATGGAACCAATTAATGATATCCACATGATCAAGCAGACTATTACCATCTTCTATTTATCCCATATATGATTTTCTATGTTTCTTTACATTATTTCTAGAGGATGAATACGAATACATCGATAAAGTTCTCTATTTTAAAACTAAGCTAAAGCTTGACCTTTTCCAGTGATTCCTGAGTTTGTACATGTTATTCATATTCTTTTTACCTAAAAGGTACCAGTATTTATTTTAGTTTAACCCTCTCCCTGCTGAAGGTGAGTTAACTCACCTGCATGATCACATGCATAAATAGAACACTTTGATTTTATTCAGCAGGGAGAAGGTTAAAATAAAATAATTGTTTGACCATCGTAAAATGGGTCACTTCTGTAATTAATTGAATGTGATATATGGTGGAATTTTCCATTAATAATTGACAATAATTCGGGGATTTCGATGCTACGTACGTACATGACTGCATATATGACCCGGAAGTACGGCAGTACTGCTACATCTAAAATTAAAAATAATTATTATTATCAAATAATCCAAATTATAAAATGAATTTCTGTACTGCAGATGATGGAAAGCCAGAGCGAGCCACCACAGAATGGTTCAGCAGAATCAGGGAAGACAACTCCAACTGACGCTGTAGTTACCATCACGGAAACGGTAAATATTTGTTCACAGAATACTTAGAATCTTCAGATTGTGTATATTGAGGTAAACATATCTCAAAATCAATTATTTGTAATTAAAGTTTATAACAAATAATATAGTCATCACTGCTCAAAAGTGTTTTGATAACATCCTTGTTTTAGGAATTATTGCAATAAAGGTGGACAGGGCCAGAGCTAGGGGGCCTAATAATGTAATTGTATACTTGCATGTTCAGATTAATTTTCAGTTTTCATGTATTATAGTAGAGTATATTGTATATTTGTTAATCATAATCAGTTTGTGTGTTTTCCAGACGAAAGAAAGCGAGACTGTCGAAATAGTTGATCCTGAAGAATATAGTATTGACGATGAAGATGAAGGATTCACATATGGTAAGAAGTTTTCCAAAGTTTCCAATTTGCAGATATTTCATTGTTCTTGAATCATATATATTATATATAGTTGAGAACTTTGCACTTCAGAGCCACTTCCTGACGACGATGCTCTCCCCGACCTGTATAACCTGCTGGATACGCTGGAAAATGGCGACACAGAACTGGAGGCCAAGCGACAGCCACCGTCGCTGTTTGTGAGACCAGAACACATCCCCAACTATGAGAAGATTTCAGGTAACCACCACTGGAGATACTATTTATATGTATCTATCCTAGCAGAACAGAATGTCACAATTTTATTCTCATATGATCATAAATACATAATCTTTCATGTTGTGATAATGGACAGATATTTCAGCCAGGATTACAAAACATTTTGAGTGCAATTTCATGCTCAAGCTCAAAATGTATATGAGAATTTATGAACAAAACCATGAGTTAACTATAAAATCGTACTCAAGTAAGTTTGTAAATCTCGTAGCCAGAACGTTTTTGCCAGAAAGTTTATGCCAGAACGTTTTTGCTAGAAAGTTTCGGCGAGAATATATCTACTGGAACATTTCAGTCTGGAACATTTGTTTTGGGTGGAGACAGCATTCTTTCCTCATTAACCCTCTCCCTGCTGGATTAAGCAGAAGCACTGCTCATTAGGGTATCTCTGGTTGCCTTCAGCAGGAAGAGGGTTAATTAAATGTGTGTGACCCTTCAGCAAGTCCTTCTGCTTCTATCCAGAGCTGCGTTTGGAGATGGAGAAGGGAGAGTTGGACCCGTACCTGCGTCAGTTTGAGGACCAGACACGTGACGATGTGGTCATGCTGGGCTCCATCTCCCTGGAGGAGGTGCAGGAGGAGGAGCGTCGCCTCAGGGACGAGCACGTGGCGTATCTGGAACACGAGGCGAGGCGCGCACGCTCACAGCAGGAGAAGCTCCTACAGCAGGAAGAGGAGGCGAAGACGCGGGTCGCCCACGTGACCAAGGAGAAGAGGGAGAGCATTGCTCGCAGAGAGGTCAGTGCTGCATGAAGGACACTAACCCAGCAGTGAATGGGTACCCGGTAGTAGCAGATGGAAATGTGAATTCTAAGCTCATAGCGCCTGAAATGGAAGCTTGGAGTTAGGAATGACAAGCTGATTTAGTGACCGGTGTGCACACTTTCTAGCATGGATTTCTACATCATATGCACAATATTATTATTATTATTATTATTATTATGTAATGTTAGAATAAAGGAATTATTGAGTCATTAGCAGGAATTGTGACACAAAGATATATAGTGGGTCATGAGAATTTCTCTTGATAAAATAGCCTATGCTATTATAGTTTTGCCATACTCTGAAAATATAACTTACAAAATCAATTTTCCATCTATAACTATTCAACCTGAGGAATAAGTAGCTGGTTGAATACCTACCTCGTGTAGACACATCACCTGTACAAGTTGTAAGCGAGCTGTGTTGTTTACCTAGCTCGTGTAGACACATCACCTGTACAAGTTGTAAGCGAGCTGTGTTGTTTCAGGAGCTGATGAAGCAAAGGGAGAAGTTGCTGATGGACAGACTACACAAGTCATTCCGCCGCTGTGAGAGCCAACTCATAGGCAGTCTCATGAAAAGGAAGGGAGAGGTCAAGGTCAGTAGTAATACATATGCTAATATAAATATTCTCAACAAAATAAATTAAAGACCAACATATTTTGTGTTGAAACTTTCTACCAAATTTTGGAACTTCTTGAGGAATCTGCATAGTGCCATTGTTCTTCTAATGTTTGAGGAATCTGTGTGGTGGATGTTATTCTTTATCCAATGTTTTTGAAGAACCTTCATGGTTTCATTCTTCTTCTAACGTTTGAAGAATATATCTGGGGCGCGTTCAAAGACGCAAGTGGCTTGCAAACGGCTTACCAAACTAGCCGCTGTCTCAAGAGTTGTATGAACCGTAGATGGAACAGGAAACCAGTTTAGCTAAGCGGCTTACTCGGCGCTTGCGTCTTTGAATGCGACCTTGGTGCCATTCTACCTGAAGACTACTCAGACGCTAGCTGTAGACATTTTCAATTTCCAAAATGGCTACTGCCATGACCATTTATTTTAGAAAGAACATGATAGCTTTTTGTTGAACTGCTTTGAGATCACTTGATCGAGTTCCACCTCTCATGTAGCAGATCTTGAAGTTATTCATTAGAATTCATCAATAATAGTTGATACCTCAGTTAATGATACCAAGGACATAAGTACCTGGTTGTCCATGTGTAACCAACAACCGTATGCCAATCCTGGGATTCAAACCTGAGTTGCTGGATTGTGAGTCCCACACTCTTTTAGCAGTGTATTAGCTATCAGCAAAGAGAGTGCTATATATAGTGGCCTCTTAGTGGATAAGAGAGCTTCGAGAAACGATACCCAGTATAGTAGGAGCATCATATTATTATATGCCAATCACAGAATGTTTTGTTGATTTGACACATATTGTTTTTTCAGACATTCTACGGAGATCTGATGTTAGCAGACGGTCAGTATGGAGGGAGTAGAGGGCGCCGATGGAAGGTTGATTGGAACAACACCCCACAGCCAATCCAGATCAAGGTCAAATGCCTGCGAGGGGTCAAGGACAAGTTGCCAGGTCAGTGACCTCTATGCATTCAAGACTAATCTGAACCTGATTTCAGTGTAAAAAATTAGTTGACCATGAAATTGCACTCAGGAAGGTTTCATGACCAGAGGGCCTATTCTCGAAGCGTACTTACAAACTTGTTAGGCTAAGACAGTTCGTAGCCATACTATAAGAATCGCTAACATTGTTAGCACCAGTACGTACAGATCCTCGTACAATGTTGTCATGTTGTCTTTGTTTGAAGGCGGGCGCTATGTTCTGATGGTGTCGCTGTACAACCGTCTCGGCGGACACTGTATGCGATGGTCCAAGATGACGGGGCAGCAATGGGGTGGCGCCACTATTCCAATATTCCATGAAGGCAGCTTCCACAACGTGGAAATGAAGGTAATTACAGCTCCATGAAACGTTTTACCATATCTCAGTGGCGGGTGGTAGCACAGTGGTAGAACGTTTGGACTTCGGAACCAAAAGTCCTGAGTCCAAATCCTGCCCTGGGTGCCCGACATTAATGTTTGTGAAAGTTCCATTTCTGATGCGAAATTGATAGAATGCACTGTATTTAGTGACAATGCAGTTATCATCCCTGGTCTTGTCAGTGCCCTCGTCGCGAATGGGTGAAAGATTCCCGCAGCTACGCTAAACTCCATATTCACTCACTCATTGTCAGTGCCAGCCGGTGTTCGCAGGTTTACTGCAACATTCAGTGCTACAGATGTTGTGGATTTCCTCTTGCCCTAAACTTATAAGTTGTGATATTATTAAAATAATCTAAAAATTAAAATAAAATAAAATGTATGTCCGCAGATTGACCAGAGTATGTTCACTGTGCTGCCGTCCAAGCCGTCGCTGCGTCCTGGGATGTTGCTGGTGTTTGAGCTGTTCCTGCTGCGTGGCTCGGTGGTGTCAACGGACCGCGTGGTGTCATGGGGATGCTTCCCAATCTGTGACGGACAGTTTGACGTCATCGAGGGAAAGTCAGTACAAACACAGTCTTCTTTCTACTTTCTACTTGTGTCTTCCTGCTCTGAGGAAGCATGAATGAATGAAAGCAATAAAGAAAAATTAATGAATGAATGAAAGAAGGAAAGAAAGAAAGAAAGAAAGAAAGAAAAAAATGAATAAATTATTATTTCTTTTCACTTGCAACATTTCTTTCATCTGTGCTCAAAGATCACTATTATTGTGAACTGAAATAGTATATAAATTAAATTAATATTATTGAAATTATTGATATTATTATTATTATTATTATTATTATTATTACTGTATTATTATTATTATTATTATTATTATTATTATTATTATTATTATTATTATGCATGGTTCTTCATGTGTAGGTGAAACTTTCCTGCTGTGACACAAACCAACAATTAATATTAAATATATAATTATAAATGGTAGACATCATAACTGATATAAGTGTTCTTCATAAGATGTTTTCCTGTGTAGGATGTTTTCTTTATAGCATGGATAGTAAAAATTGATAGATAGATAATTTATTATACAATATGTACACACTGAAGCACAAGTAAAATCACAGAAAATGACAGTAAGTGATTTCTCCAGGTACCGCTGTCCATTCCTACGCGGTGCGATGGATCCGGACATCGACAAACACGAGAAGATTGAAGAGTTGATGGCCTCCGACCTGGATCACTGGATGAGCAACCTGTACTTTGAAATTGTGAAACTACCGAGGTAAGTAGAGATCACGCAATCATAAATCTTTATTAGAAAATATTTCAATTATTGTTTTTATATGCCTATTGTTCATATTATTCATCAATGCTTAGATTTATTTTCATATTTTCCGTGTTAGTAATATTATGATTTTTTTTTAAAGATTACAATATTGCATGCAAAAATAATATTGCCACTTTAACAATGACATATAGTCTGCGTCACACCTTGTTCTCACCCAAATACCCCTATTCGAAATATGACCCTAGAGCAGATAAGCAAGTCTACTTTTAAAGTTAAGTTCTAAGCCTGCTATGGATGGTCTAACAGTGACGTAGTATTACAGGTACATGGCGGGGCAGAAGGAGTTCGAGGTGGAGCTACAGTTCACGTCGGGCATCACGGGCTATCCTGACCGAGTGAAGACCGGCTGGGAGGAGAACAAAGATGGACAGGAAGCTGTGCCGGGGTCCGCTACAGACGTCAACTCTGACCTCCCCGACAGTCGCCCGTATGTCCTGCTTATCTGTGAAACATTCCTCTCAAAGATTTGTCTTGTTTTGCAACTGCATGATGAAACAAACTCTTGTTGTTTCGCTTGTCATGTTTTGTTTATAATTACCTCAAGAATGAAATTTATTCTTATTACACTTTATTAGATTTAACAGACGAGTGTCAATATGGACATTTATTTTCATAGACTTAGCCAGCCATCCGCAATAAGAGATGGCTGGCTAAGTATACTCACGAAAAGAGGAGATAATTAAAATCTCCATAAGATTACACTGTATTTGACATTTTGAAAAATAAAATAAAATAAAATAAAAATTACTGGCAATCTCTATTGGGTTGGTTCCAGAATGACTGGCGATACATCGACTGACCTTGACACTACCATCCACTCAGTGGCTGTGACCCGAAAGGTCAATCTACACGAGAAGAGGATACAGGTGAGAATGTACTTAACTCTCTCCATGCTAAAGGCAATTGAAGAGGCCATAAAAAACAGTGCCTGTGCCCAATCCAGCAGGGAGAGGGTTAAAGTCATATTTCAGGCCACACCAAATAGACAACACATTTTTTATAGACTACATGTGTTATCATTACCTGACAAGAAAAATAATGTGAATTTTAACCTTCTAGCGCCTAAAATGGTAGTTTGGATTATATACTCCCCAGGGAGTTAAGAAGGCAAAATAAATGTTCACATATCCATTGATTGGGGTAATAATAGTGTAGTGCTTTGAGCAAGCACCTTGTACATGGAGTATAGTGCCATAAATACAGATCATTATTATTATTATTATTAATTTTTATTATATTTATTATTATTATTGTTATTAATATTATTATTATTTATTTTATTATTATTACTAATTTTAGAAAGACAATCCTACATAATGTGCATTATGAAGTAACGTATTCTGTTTTCAGAACACTCCTCCAACCACGATTGTGTCGCGTCTCATTCAACGCTCAGACAAGAAAGTGAAATTAGACGACAGTGACGATGAGAGTGGCACAGAGTCTGAGGACGACGGCTACGATGTCAAGAAACAAGATGACTTCAAACCTGTGAATGGAATGAGAGGCATGTACTACAAGGTATTTAGTTTTGCCCTCACATGACGTACTCAACCAAAAAAAAAGAAAGAAATTTAATTAAATACTGTACTAACGTTCTCGCATATCAGGAGACTATGAATACTCAGTATTCTTCCTATACGTATATGGGTTAATCAAAACACTGCTATCATCGCCAGACATACTCTCTGATCCATTAGAAAGCTACCGGTAATCACCATGTTCATGAGCAACCTAGCTGTATACCAATCAAATCGATGCAATTTTGAAATTTAAGAAATATTATTCTGTATAATTTCTGGTCCGATTTCTGTCTGATTGTCTATTCTATCAGTATAATAATTTGACGTATCCCACTGGAAGTGTATACATTCCTTATGTGGAAGTTGATAACATATTTGGCATTCAAGACTTTGGACTGATATTTGGGTGTCTATGTGGAGTTATCATCCTTAGTTTATCTGCATCTTCTGCAGCTTGAATGGGATTTTACTTTACTTTCCTGATCTACTTTGTGTGTGTCTAGCGCTACCTGAACAACCCGACTGATGCGTACTACAAGAAGCTGTTCTCCATGCTGCCCAACACCGATCTCCTGGCGCCTCGCAACAAGAAGAAGAAACTGACTCACGTGGAGCAGCTGGAGCAACACACCTACTGTGTGCAGTGAGTACATCCACCGAGTACATCCACCGAGTACATCCACCGAGTACATCCACTGAGTACATCCACCGAGTACATCCGCCCAGTACATCCGCCCAGTACATCTGCAGAGTACATCCACTGAGTACATCTGCACAGTACATCCACTGAGTACATCTGCTGAGTACATCTGCTGAGTACAAACACTGAGTAAATCCACTGAATACATCCACTATAGTACATCTGCTGAGTAAATCTGCCGAGTACATCTGCTGAGTACATCTGCTAAGTAAATCCACTGAATACATCCACTATAGTACATCTGCTGAGTACACCTGCTGAGTAAATCCACCCAGTACATCTGTTGAGTACATCCACTGAGTACATTCGCTGAGTACATTCGCTGAGGACATTCGCTGGGTACATCTGCTGAGTACATCCGATGAATATATCCACTGAGTACATTCGCTGAGTACATTTGCTGAGTACATTCACTGGGTACATTCGCTGAGTACATTTGCTGAATACATCCACTTAATACATATACAGTGAGATAATCTGTGGATCTCAACTAAGATGTTAAGAATGTTTATGCATGTATTATGAAGTTATTAAGTAGAATGTTCAAATATATGAATCTTAATTATTGTTTTACAGAATGTTACTTATCTAATAATATTTTGGTCGAGCCTTTTTGGCAATGTTTTTCATTTGGGTTAACATATTTAGGTTGTCGCATATGGGTGAAATATTCCAGCAGCGACAGAAACCAACAAATCAATCAATTAAACATCAGTGTGAGACATTAACAAGAGAGGTATCAAAGACATCAGGGCCAATTAAAAATGACTTAGCAAAGCCTGGACCATG
>JAUTBZ010174254.1:0-10123 GCA_032361785.1 Lepetodrilus galriftensis | reverse complement strand
TAAATTCTAAAAATTCGAACAGCCGCAAATCTAATTATTTTAGAGCGTACGAATAATTAGAGTAATTACGGTAACAACATTTTCAAATCGGTTTAAAAAAACCCAATATCACTACTTTTAGAGAGAAAAAAAATTAAAATAAACAAATACCCCAAACAAACTAATTTTAGAAATATTCTACTGATTATTGTGTGTTTCAGGGTGGTGGTCCTGACAACTTGTTTGTGAACTACTTGTCAAGAATTCACAGAGAGGAGGTAGGTAATACTGTACATGACAACGTTATCAATGGTGCTGTTATTTATTATAGGGCTGCTCGATTACACAAGCCGGCTAGCTGCTTTGCGCGCGCATACCACATACTCTCGTCACCAGCTAGGATTTCTAGACTCGGCTAGACTGGGCTGGCCAAAAACCATTTGGTACTGAGTAGACTGAGCCAGGTCCGCTGTGTTTTTTTTTTTTGCACTTGACCATACTCTCGAACCAGATAAAACGACTAGCCGGCTCAAGGCAAAAGAAACGCAGGTTATGGTAGTGTTATTATTGGTGATGATCTCCTTTAATTTCAATAATAAAAGACATATTTTTCTCCCCGACTGACGTTATCAATATCCTATGTCACAGGACTTCATGTTCATCCTGCGAGGCATCACACGGCTGCTGAACAACCCCCTGCAGCAGACATACCTCCCCGGCTCCTCCAAGAAGATCCAGTTCCACCAGGAGCTGCTGGTGCTCTTCTGGAAGATGTGCGACATCAACAAGGTAAGTGTGGACAGGTGGTAGCGCAGTGGTAGAACCGTTGGACTTCGGAGCCAATGGTCCCGAGTTCAAATCCTGCCCCGGGGCCCTGCATCAATGTTTGCGAAAATATTACATTTATGACGTGATATTGATATCTGTAATGGGGCAATGCAGATATCATCCTTGGTCTTTTGGTGCTCGCAATATTCAGCGCTATGGGTGTTACGGGTTTCCTCCAGCTCTAAACTGACAAGTCGTAATATTAGTGAAATAATCTAGAAAGATATTCTAAACCCCAATTAAATAAAACCACCAAAATAAACCCCATGAAACTTGAAAATGTTCAGCATAAAATCATAATTTCAGGGCCTGGTAATTTTTGTTCAGATTTACTGACATTTGCCATCTTTATTATGAATATTTAGGTGTATGTCTGCTGTATATAGGCTGTGTGTGTAGCTCGTAGAAATGTCACTGGATACTTGTTTCTTTTGCAGAAATTCATGTTCTACGTTTTGAAAAGCAGTGATGTTTTGGACATCCTTGTTCCGATCTTGTACTTCCTGAACGATGCTAGAGCTGACCAATGTACGTACTAACTTTTTGAGTTGTCAGATCTATACCCGAACATACAGAGAGAAATACAAAGAAATTGAGGTTGAATATTGGGTTTATTGTTTTCAATAGTCTAGCATGAATTTAATTGTTGTTTGGGTAATTTTTCAGCTCGTGTTGGTCTGATGCACATCGGGGTGTTCATTTTGCTCCTTTTGAGTGGAGAGCGGAACTTTGGAGTACGGCTAAACAAACCGTACTCTGTGAGAGTACCGATGGACATACCTGTCTTCACCGGGACCCACGCAGACTTCCTCATCATTGTAAGTCGCCTCAAGCCAATAGTGTAGTCGTCGCATTTTGGTGAAATAGTCACTCTGTGACTAAAAACTTATTTCAATCGATCAAAAAGCCTCCCCATAAAACACAGGGCTGGTAACAATCTGTAAGGTCTATTTTGGACGACTCGTTATCCAGACCCTGAGATTACGAAACTTTCTTGAGTAAGATTTCATGCTTAATAACCCTCTCCCTGTTGAAGGCGAGTTAGTTGCCTGATCACATGCAGAAATAGAACACTTTAATTTTATTCAGCAGGGAGAAGGCTGAAAACTTTGTTCACAAATTCCCAAATAAGATTTGATCTTAAGCATAAAATTTACTCAAAATGTTTCATAGGTTCATAGCTAGGTATAGAAACTGAGTGTAAATTGTTATATGATGAGGAACATATGGTCAGCTAGTGTTGCCATTGTTAGTGATAATTAAACGATGTTGCAGGTTTTCCACAAGATCATCACTACAGGCCATCAGCGACTTCAGCCGTTGTTCGACTGCCTGCTCACCATCGTCGTCAATGGTAGGACACCTCTGTCATTATGTCAGTTAAATACATACTATGTAGGTCAGGGGCCATTCTAAATTATATGTAATAGCAGAATAATATTGTGTGCATTTCTTTTGCACCAAATCCATGCTCAAAAGCGTTTTCATGGTGCTACATTATTACCCCTGTCAATGAATCGGTGTGCTGTCATTTTCCTTCTCAACTCCCTGGGGAGTGTACAACCCAAGCTGCCTTTCAAGGTGCTAGACTAGTGCTGGTGTATTCATAGTGCTGGTGTATTCATACAATTTTATTCCTTTTCAGTTTCTCCATATCTCAAGACACTGTCTATGGTGGCTAGCACTAAGCTTATTCATTTACTAGAGGTAAGAAAGAAATATTTGAAAAATGGTCTTTGCCACAGAAATGTAATCGGTTTTCCATGATATCCATGGCGAGAGTATCTGTATCAGGAAACTGGATGACAAAAATTATCGAAAATTATGTTTATTGCACAAAATCTACAAAAAGAATATTGTTCTATTATATATAATAATGCCTCCAGTTGAGAAATTACAAAAGTACTATGAAAATGGAAATCGAAAATTAAGAATAATGCATACAAAACTTTAATGTTATTTTTTTTCTGAACTTTGGCTGGTGCGATGGGTGAAAGATTCCCGCAGCGATGTTAAACTCCATAATCACTCGTTCACTCTGAAGTTTGGTCAGCTGTCTCCATCTATGATGTTGTTCTCAGGCTGTTGTTCACAGTATGTAACACGGTTGTGTTGTAGGCTTTCAGCACACCCTGGTTCCTGTACGCAAACTCTACCAACCACCATCTGGTGTTCTTCCTTCTCGAAGTCTTCAACAACATCATACAGTACCAGTTTGACGGTCAGTGGAAACTTGATTGTGTTTTGTCCATCTGTTGGTAGTTTACTCATGAGTAGCATTTTGAACTTTCTGGGTTTTCAGGCACAGCAATTTTCTGTGGAGCCGCAGACATATTACTGATTTATTTGCTCCAGATGTGTCTTGAGGCCTGCAGCCGTCAGACCCTGGGCTGAGCTTGTTTTCTGATGAAATCACAATTGTCTATTGCCATGCCGGAATTAAAAACATTTAATACAAAAATACTTCACTAATAGACTCCTCTGAACTCTACAGTACTATTATCACCAATTGGTTTTCAGGCAATTCCAACTTGGTATACACTATCATACGGAAACGGAACGTGTTCCACCAAATGGCCAACTTGCCAACTGACCATTCCTCTATAGCCAAGGCCCTGACCAAGCGAGGCAAGAAGTTCTCGGCCCCGCCGCAGGACACCCGTGACCCGCAGACGATGGAGGGGGCGGTGCCGGCATCCGAGGCGGAGCCAGGCACACTCAAGGCCAGCTTAGCAGCCACGCCCTGTAAGTAGAATAGACAGGTGTATTAGCAATTTATGGTCTGGTCAGCCAAATGATATGTGAACTTCAGCTTCTGTCCATGTAACATTTCTCAGTGAACAGACATTGAGTGGGTGACAAATGTTTTTATTTTTTATTTTTTAAAGTTTCATTTGTATTTCCTGTGAGGAAAATACTAAATTAGTGCAATGCTTGCTGTTGGTATTATTTAACCTCCTCAATTTATGTAATATATCTGTCTATATGAGACTGCATGAAGAATACAGGTCTTGTGTTTTTGTGACTAGGTCTGGACAAGATGACTGAGAAGGCCGCACCTGACGAGGGTCACAAGACGCCCACACTAAAGGAGCTGGCAGAGTCGACAGACGGAGAGAACCCGCAGCCGCCGAGTGAGCTACATGACCCTGTGGTCAGACAGGACGGAGCCGCCACCGAGAGTGACAAACATAAACTACAGAAGGTTAAGGACACTGTGAGTTATAAGATTCCATAGACTTTCTGTTATAACTCTATAGCCATGACCTATTTAGACTTTCTGTGATCTCTATAGCCAACTCTATAGTATCACCAAGGCCGGTTTAGACTTTCTGTGATCTCTATAGCCAACTCTATAGTATCACCAAGGCCGGTTTAGACTTTCTGCGATAACTGTGATTCTCCTTTGAAGATCTGGAACATGAGCATTATAATTGTTTGCCACAGTGTGGATTGATTGTCCATGGTTTTCTTTCAGACCTCTCCCCACACCAGCCCTTCTCATGTCGGTCCTCCCATGAGCAGCGAGATCCCACTCCGGGCGCCAATGTTGAGGGCAGGGTCCACAGGTAGTGCTGGAGCGTGGGTGGCCACACCAGAATGGGTGAGTTGGAAATATCAGCTTTTTGGAAATTCCAGACATCTCAAGGCTTGTAGCTTTTTCTTTTCTTTTGTGTATTTTTAACTTATGATGGAACATTTAACTTTCAGAAAAGATAAATTTCCTGACGTGTGAAATGTTAATTATGTCATGGAAGTAAAGTGCCTTGCAGCTTTTGTTAATTTTTCAACTTGGGTGTCAGTGTTTGTGGTATGTATTAGATTTGGTTTGCCAACTATTGGCACATTTCTCCCCATTCTCGTCTCACGACCATCTTTGTGTTTGATGCTTACAGGTGCAGTCGTGGAAGCAGAAGCTGCCACTGCAGACAATCATGAGGATGCTGCAGGTGTTGGTCCCCCAGGTGGAGAAAATCTGCATTGACAAGTAAGTACGCTTAGTGGGACAAGCAGTGGACAAGTAAGTATGATTAGTGGGACAAGCAGTGGACAAGTAAGTACGATTAGTGGGACAAGCAGGCCATCATATCAGTCCTGTTTCAGTTACGCCAATAACACATTTGGCCGAGTATGCTCGTCCCAGTTTTGATAGACCTGTCTCTCTGCCGTCAATCCAGACCCACTGAAACTATTGTATTACTTCCTATTAGTATATCATCGTGTATGGGTGAAAGATTCCTGCTGTAACAGTAATCAATAACTCGCTCACTGTAAGCATAGGTGTCAGAAGTTTGGTGTTACTGAGACATTCTGTTTCCTTTGCCAGAGGTCTGACTGACGAAAGTGAAATCCTGAAGTTCCTGCAACATGGTACACTTGTTGGGCTGCTGCCAGTTCCACATCCGATCCTGATCCGCAAGTACCAGGCCAACAGTGGCACCACGATGTGGTTCCGCACGTATCTCTGGGGAGTCATATATCTCAGGTAGGACCATACTTCAGCATCTTACGTATCTCCACGTGATTGCATAACTAATGAACTTTTTGTTTTTTTATACAACTGTGTCCACGACATATATAAATGTGCACTGGAGTATTTTTAATTCTTAAGTGATTTTTTTAAAGGTTTAGTGTTACGAAGCGTTCTACAGAGCAATCATTTATAGAACATTACAACTCCATAGCACTGTGGAATGTAGGAGCCCTGATTCTCTGTATCTTGTTAATTTGACCAATTATACATTTATTATAATTAGCACTTCGCCTGATTCTAATTGATTGTATTGATGTGTTGGGAGGTCACTTACTGAACTGCGACTAACACTGACATTGAATTCCTTCCTTTCAGAAACGTGGATCCTCCGGTGTGGTACGACACCAATGTGAAGCTGTTTGAAATCCAGAGAGTGTGAGACTGTAGAGGGCTTCCTGTAGAATCGGGGGTTGTCTGTACAGACAGGTGACGTCATGGGATTCCTGTACAGTCATGGGATTCTTGTACGGTATGGGGATTCCTGTACAGTCATGGGTTCCTGTAGTCATGAAATTCCTGTACAGTTGGGATTCCTGTACCATATGAGGATTCCTGTACAGTCAAGGAATTTCTGTACATTATGGGGAGTCCTGTACAGTCAGGGGATTCCTGTACATTATGGGGATTCCTGTACAGTCAGGGGTTCCCGTAGTGTCATGGGTTCCTGTAGTCATGAAATTCCTGTACAGTAGGGATTCCTGTACAGTATGGGGATTCCTGTAGTCAGGGATTCCGGTAGTGTCAGGGGATTCCTGTACATTATGGGGATTCCTGTACAGTATGGGGATTCCTGTACAGTCAGGGGATTCCTGTACAGTCATGAGATACCTGTACATTCGGGGATTCCTGTATGTCCAGGATTCCTGTGGTCATGATTCCTGTACAGTCGGGGAATTCCTGTACAGTGGGCTATATATACTAGGAAGGTGTTCAGGGTATACATATTTATAATGGGGTGAGGATCACTGGGCGTGTGAAATCCAATGTACCAAAATGAGGCATACGTCTAAAGGGACAACAATTGTTGCTAAATGTTGCAGGAAATGCTGCATATTCTACAGCCCTGTATCAGAAGAGGGACCATATTATTCACTTCAGCATCCATGCTATATCAAATGTCTATACTGCCAGGAAAGATATGATGTATTTGAATGGTATTCTTGTTGTGAATGAACAGACTTGGCTGCAAGCAGAGGTTTGGTAGAACTGAGAATTAGGCTGTGGGAATGATTATTTTCTGGAGTCAATATTTTTCAATTGATTACTAAAGCATAATATATTACATTGTATTCCTTGTATTAAATTTGTGCATGTTGTATGAAGATTTCCACTGTTGTATGTATGTAAGTATTTGTGACCACTGCATCCTCATTCAGATTCTAGAGAGAAGGCGCAGTTAGTAAAATCATCCTTGAGCCAAATCGTTGCATATAAGTGAAAGATTCCCACTGCGAGGCAAAGATGCTGAGTTCAGACTCGCCCCAGTGAGTGAGTGAATATGGAGTTTAACGTCGCTGCGGTAATCTTTCACCCATTTGTGACAAGACTCGCCCCAGTGGGCCTGGCATAAATATCTGTGGAAGTTACCTTTCTGATGCAGCGATAGAAACTTAACTTTAAAACTTACTAGCCTGAATAGTGATACAAATAACAAATGTTATGAATTTCTAATAGTCCTTAGGACACATTTAGCATTGAGAGAAATGGCCCGGGCTAGAGGACTAGTGTTAATTTCGATCCCTGCTATTCACTCACTCTCTCACTCACTCACTCACTCACTCACTCACTCACTGATGTGGTCAAGCTAAGACGCGATGCCTGAACTCGGTTGTTGCCAGTACCTGCCAGTACTTGTAGGTTTACTGCATCACTATGCACGCAGGTGTTGCATATTTCCTCCTGCTGTAAACCAACAAGCCACAATGTGAGCGAGGTAATTTCAAACAACAATATCCAAAATACATGTAACATGCAGAGATGGCCTTGATACTGCAGCCAGTAGCAGAGAAACATTCGTCATCAGGCCCTTCTTCCAATATCCATTCCATAGAAGTTCTCTTATTGAATCGTGGATTTGGCCTTAACTCAATTTCTCAGTATAGGGTGTTCCAGCGAAACTTAAATTCTAGAATTAGTCCCTCCAAACAGATAATATTATATTTTATCTCTATTGAAATGTTTGTCACTATACAGTCAGTCATGTTCAGATATATTGAAGCAATGGCCAGACATAGAAATTATGAAACTTTTCTGAGTAGGATTCTGTGCTCAACTCGGAATTGTGTTCATAAAATGTTATGTGACGTCATAGTCTGAGTACGTTTTTGTGCTCAGAAAGTTTCGTAATCTCGGGGCCAGGCCTAGAAATTATTAAACTTTTTGAGTACGATTTCAAGCTCAAATTGTATATGTGTATTTGTGAACAAAACCTCTAGTTGAGTTTGTACTCAAAAAGGTTTCATAATCTTGGGGCCAGATTTTCCCCAAGTTCAATCTAATTAAAAGCAGTCTCGGATCTCAAGTTTCACTCTTTAAATAACATGTTTCAGATCTGATTTACATGAGACTGCCAAAGGTTATGATATAATCTACATTGAAACATTAGTGATCGAGATTTTAACCTTGCATTTTATTGTTGTTCACTTACCATTCCATTGTTATTGTTTATGTAATATGGTGTGTAATATTGACCATAGTTGTTGTGTATATAAAGAGAAAGTGTATAAACTTCTGATGGATTTGTTTGATGTATTTGTTGCGAGTGTTTAAAATGATTAGGAATATTACAAGAAATGCAGAGATTATTATCCACACTGTACTGCATACTTTTCCAAAACATAGTAGAGTTTCATTACGTCAAAAAGAATACTATCTTAATAAAACCTTTTTACTTTTCCACATACAACTCCAAAGTGAGAATACCTGCATATTACGTCACATAATCTTTTATATTCGACGGGCTTTCCATGTTGACATTTTAAGTTAGAACGTGTTCATGAATAATATCACGTGATCAACAAAATTACGACTTAATATGCCGCAATTCTCGAGTTGAACATGGAAAAACTAAAGGTCTCGTATTTAATTTTCAAGTAGCTTGACAGCAGTCACTCTTTGGAAATCTCAATTGTTTTACAAAAAGAAATCCTATTGATCTCGTGTTCAGATCCAGTGCTCTACCTCAACTTAGAGTCACTTGTCCCCGCGTCCTGTCGAACATGAAACTATCTGAACAAGAGCTTGTTAATCTGGGCTATTTCAATTGTCCTGCTGTGGATACTACCAATCCCATGCTTACTGTCGAGCCCTGCTGTAGGGGAAGGGGCTATGTTATGATGTATACATTATTATGAGGTATGGTGTACGAATATTGAATGTGACAATATGTACAGAATGTCGAATATGTTCCATATACCCAGAATTTGTGAATTCTATTGTATTGTGTTAGTGTATGTTCATGGTGGTTGTCCAAATGCATGTATAAATTACTATAATATATTCAATGCAATTTGTTTCTGTTTCTCCCTGATTTAAAGATTAGATTCTGCACTAATGATACTAATTGTAGATCAATGTACAATATTGTTAAATTGACAATGCTGTGTGATGGGATGAACATTAATATAATATTAATATAATATATTATTAATATAATAACTAGTATCGTGGATGTAGTCATTTACTAGTAATCACTTTCTTTGAAAGAACCTTTCATTCTGCACTTAATTATTGTTCATTTCTGGGATTTTCTTGCTAGTTACGAGGGGCAACGTGCAAACTTTTGTCTGTGTTGTACTGATGTGTTTACGTTTTCTCATGTACATATGATGATCCATGCACTGTAATAGGGGACAGTATATATGAAGTCTTTATCCAATACATTGTACATCCATATTTATTGACAGCAATTCCTCAGATACTCCTGAGAAAATATATTTTGCATGTGTGTAAAATTACATTACCATTATTTCTGCATCTACTTAGTTGAACATTTATCAAGGTATAGATTTCAATTCATTATTTACACATCCAAAAATTAACTTTCAACTTGGGCATAATCCACTGCCCTTTTTGAGATAGAAGAGGAAAATACCTAAATTTGATCTCATTAACAGGTACTGTTGTATTACAGATCTTTCAAATATCAGGAATAATTATTTTCCCTCTCAATCATATGCACATGCATGCATTTACCAAATTAGCTTCATACTTGTTCAGTTTTTGAGTTTCATTTCAGAATTTATTTTCATTAGGTCCATAAGTGAAATACAGAAATGGAATAAGCTTTACAAAATTAAATATTTGTTATCAATTATTTATTTCTTGGATCATCCAAGTCCAACCTTTATAGGCCAATTTCACCAATCACATATCCTCCAGAATGTTTTAAATTGGCTGAAATCTGTAAAAGTTTACTCAATCTCCTTCTTCCTGTCATTTTCCTGCTTGCTTCAACAATGACTTTCGTGTATTCACTGTTATTATTTGTCAGTCTCTATGTGTTGAATGTTTCATGGGGTATCTGTAAATAAAAATTAAATCTGTAAATCAATAATGGATTTATTGTCATTTAAAGGCATAATATCACACATTTAGATGGTCGCAATTGACCAAATACGAGTTATAGGTGCAAAGTATGTTCAATTAGCCTTCCATGTATCTACCGGGTACGTCAAGGGGAAATCCATCTTCACCCCCATCAGCTCAAACTCGCCTGAGGCCTATTATTATCACATAACATAGGTGTTATTCACCCATGCAATAAATATAAAGTTATTGCAC
>JAUTBZ010174243.1:0-10124 GCA_032361785.1 Lepetodrilus galriftensis | reverse complement strand
CACGAAGCCGTTCAACGAGCAATACATGTAGGAAAAAGTATTGTATTCATGTATTCTATCTTGAACGCACCTCAGGTGTAGTTATAAACATGAAAGCTAGTCTGTATTATACTTCTATGCATCTCGTTTAGGACTAAACGTCTAAAGTACAAGGTTTATAACAGATACCGGTACATATAAAACAGGTAGTAAACAAAATAGATACTTATTTTGAATGTATATATTATATATATATACAATACATACAATACAAAATGTATAGCTTCCTATATATTTATACATAAATACCCTAAGGCGATTTACGGTTAGAAGTTTAGTTAATTTGAAAAGTATTGTTTTTAGTTATTTAGCCAAATGCAAAATTAGGTCCCCATGGCTCCCAATGGGTCATTCCATGCCAAATCATCTAGGTCAAGGCCGTCGGAAGCGGGTATGCCAGGTATGCCATGGCATGACCAATAATTCTCAGTGTTTTTTGTTTTGTTTTTTAAAATGTTAATTTGAAACGCATAATCATCACCTACGGCTTGACTAGTAGAACACAGCAACATACGTTTCGCTGAATATAACTTGCGAACACAGCGCTACCACAAGGCCGTCGGAAGCGGGTATGCCAGTCATGCCATGCCATGACCAATATTTCTCATTATATTTTTTTCCCAGATGCTTGGATTCATAACACCGTACGGCTTGACAGGAAAACAAGTTCTAGGAACGTTTCTTGATGCAAAGAAAATCTTATCTCTAGGCCTAGTACCTGTATTTCAAAATGTATGGAAGCCGCCTATAGGAGGTGTCTGGTCTTATCGCTCTTCATTACGCCTACATTTCAAAATTTTCGATCATAAAACTTGCCTGGATACTAAAAGATGGACCCTAAAAGATGTCGATATCTTTGTCGATGCAAGGAAATCGCATTTTATCATAACAACATTTCCATTTTTCGGAGCGCATACCACCTAACTAGCTGTAGCTATAAAATGTCCTGTTTACTATTTTACTATTTATGTGTCCATAATAAATAGTAAAAAATTTCTGTAGACACCAGGAAATCGTATTGTATTATGCTATTTCAAAATCGCCTGTGCTTAAACTTAGGTGTTAAAATCTGTCAATTTAGCTTTACCGATGGCAGGAAACCGCAATTTCGAAACACTATACATAACAGTTTTCTTTTCTATATATGGCCTATACCAGGAAATCGTACTTTGTTATCAGCTGGTTATGCCCACATTTAAATATTTTCGGGAGCATCCCACCCCACTATATTTAATTAATTATGCGTATATTAAAGAAAATGGTGGCATGATCAATCCCATTTTGCTTCTGACGGGCCTGCTTAGGCCTACTTTTTAAAAAGAATAGATTACAGTTGACATTTAAAAGCGTCCTAGATATAATATAGGCCTATTTAGCCTACATACAGTATCCATGTTGAATGTAGGATATATCCTCTATAGGCTTGTCGATGCAGATGTGTTAGTCCATTGAAGGATGATTTAGATAATAAGGATCCGAGAGCTACAGGAATGCTGTTCCAGGGAATGATACTTCAGAAGAATTATAAATTAGCTTCCAAATTCCAAAGCAACGTCATGGCTTTACTTTCGTCAACAGTCAAATACCGTATCTCAAATGTTGGCACCATACAGGATTGCATCAGGCCCTGAGATTACGAAACTTTTCTGAGCACGAATTCATCATGTTCATGCTCTCAACTCGGAAGTTTTATTCATAAATCTCAATATAAAATCTGAGCTTGAGCATGAAATCGTACTCAGAAAGATTCCTAATTTCTGGACCATGGTATCGTTTCACAGAGTTGTCTTAGCCGCCAAGAGACCATAGCACTCTCTTTGCCGATAGCTAATACATTGCTATGGTTGGCTAAGAGAGCTATGTGAAACGATACCATGGTCAATTGATAATGTTGGTCAAACCAATTTTAATTATCTCCTCTTTTCATGATTATACTTAGCCATTGCTTATTCTCTTGTTCAAAGTGCAGATGTCATGGGACACCCCCCCCCCCCCCCCCGACGCCATGGTAAATGTAAATGTGCTGCCAGCATGTCCAAAGGGTATAGATATGTATGTGAATGCTATAAGGGAATTGTATAAGAAACCCAAATAATTGTGTTCTATAATGAGATCATAAAAATAAATGCCCAAGTGTTACAGAGTACTGAAACTGAGTAGTGAGTGTGATGTTAGGAGAACATTCCTGTGAACATGATCTTCAATAAGTGTCCTTATGTGCTTGGTACCGGTATATGTTCAGCTATTGAGAGATTCAGTGGTCAGACCATCTGAAGATTCTGTGCAATATTCAAAAGCAAATGCTTTCAGCAGACAATTCCCTCGTATATTTCCACAGGTTCCATTCTCAGGCAAAGTGTAGACAAAATAATATAGTTGATATGTGATACATTTAATTTCTTTGATAGGCCTTGTACCTAATTCTTCAATGAAAAAGTTCATTTCATATTGTCCGAATAGGACTGTGTGTCGAAATGCGATCCACAATATGCAAGTTGATGTCTTTCAGTTTGTTGGAAGATATCATTAACATTAAAAGAAAGCATGTTTTTGGAACACAATTTTAATTAAGTTAAAACAACACTTTACAAGCTTATCGATCTTAATTTGTATACACCTGTATATGAAATACACAGCTGATTCACAGAATAATAATTATTACATAACTAAAACTGTGTTTCCATAACTAGTAAATTATTGTGTATATATACATGCATATATAGATACTATTTGACTATCCACATACCAGAACACATTTTTTTAATGTAATATGTACACATTAAGAAAGTAAAAGTCGCATAAATACTAAAATGAATGTAAAACATGAGGTACAAACAATCTACCATACTTTACAAAGCAACACATTATATCATTCCACAGGAGTTGCCTCCCTTATAACAGTGTACAACAACGCTCATTTTGTTTCAGGAAGAGTTGTACTGTAATCAAGGTATAAGTCAGGGTATTACTACAGCAAATGATGATGTAATCCTTGATTTACACTCAAGACTACAGATACTAGTCCTTCCATGACACATGTGTGACATTGAGAAGGAAAACAAATATTAGTAGATTTTCAATTCAGTTCATAAATACAAATATAATTCGAAAAATTGTACAAAGAATCTCAAGAATAATTATATATTATTTTCTTTCATAGTTTATATGAGGAACAAAAAATAAAGCAATTAATATTAGCAGTAAATTCCAAGAAGACCAGAAGCAATGATAAGCAGCCTTCAAATTCAAATGTAATCTTAGTAATACCAACATTGGAAGTAATAAAAACCAAAAGAAAATGCTATCACAGGAATTATACAAATTACAATACCGTAGATAATGGGCAGTAATTCCTATGTCATTGCAACAAGTTGATGACAATTTTAACATTGGACAACAGAGGAGCTAAATCCAAATACAGAAAGGTGTTTTATTGAAACGAACAGCCTCACTGAGTCCAAGTGAGCAACTCTGTAGTCTGAAATGAGAACTCGACTCACACACCAACTTTTGCTGTGATGTCTCTAGACAAATATTTACAAAAGAAGTTAAGGTCCACAACACTTATGCTCCATATACACTTTCGTCACTGTAGGCAATGTACAAGAAAAAGTCCTCTTCATGATGTTCCTGAAATTATCAAAAACAACAGAATAAATAGGATGAATTACACAAAATAAATGGGAATAAAACATAAAAAGTAAATTGGAAAGTAGGTCATTACTAAAGATAGAGAACATCTGATTTGGTTTGCAATAGGAATCGTTTGTTGATTTACCGTAAGGTCTAATTTGATTGGTTATCAGCTTTGTCATATTCAAATAGGGTTGGTTTCCGATCTTGGTTTCATCAGTCTACAATGTGTACATACCTGATATAGAGCACCCATTGTTGCACTGGTTGGGGGGATGACATTGTTGACGAAAAAGAAGAGAGCATCTTCTGGCCTTAGGTGGATACGTTTCCGGATGAGGAAGTAGAACTGTCCCACGGTCAAGTCTGATGGAACCAGGTACTTCTTCTTGTCTAAGTCTCCCACTCTTGCCTTGGGTGCTTTCTCAACAATCACCTGAGAGTTGGAAATATTGATTATTTTTTAGTGTTTACATTAATGAAAGGTGAATTTATTAAATTTATCAAACATATTGGATAAAAAAAAAGACCAGGGCCCGGTTGTATGAAACTGCCATTAACTAATGACGTGATTAGCTGTTATTCCTACATTGACTTTCAATGCTAGCGTAACGTCACATTGGTTAATGGAGGTTTAATTAAAGACACATTAACGAAGCATTGGCGTTTCATACAACCTGGCCCTGAGATAATGAATCATCGCAAAATGGGTGAAACCATTCCCACAGGGATGTAAAATTCAGAATGGCTCGCTCACTGAGATAACAAAACGTTTTGAGTATGGTTTCATGTTCAAGCTTAAATTTTATGTGAAGATTTGTGAATGAAACCGTGAGTAAGCATGGATTTGTACTCGAAAGTGTTTCATAATCTTGGGCCCACACTTCTAAGTCGTGTTAATTTTGCTACACTTTCAGACCTGGCCTCGAGATTACAAAACATTTTGAATACAATTTCATGCTCAAGCTCAAATTTGATATACGGATTTGTGATTGAAACCTCAAATGTGTACTCTTATAAGGATTTTTGACTGAAACCTCAAATTTGTACTGAAAATGTTTCATAATCTCAGGGCCTGGCTTCAATTAACTTTACAGTCTAGTTGGCATAATATGTATCAATATTGATCAATTTTATATTGAAAGCTGTTTTCACCATTCTTTTCTCTCCTGGATAACCATATTTATTCAACTGAACTAGATTATCATTAAATAATCGATGCATTTATTCTTTAAAAATATTTTGGTGACATACAATCGGTGTTCGAAAATACTCGGGCTAGTAGGTTTTAAAGGGAAGTTTTGATCACTGCATACGGTATAACATTGCCGTTGTTGACGTTTCAGATTCTCCTGTTTTGGTGATCAGCGACTTCGGTTGCTGTTTGTGTGAGAATGGTTTGAGGATCCGCTATGAAACTAGCGAGATCAGCAAGGGAGGTAATGCTGCTCTAATGGCTCCAGAGGTTTGTGACTTCCTTTCTCTTGTTTTTAAAGGTGCGAATACCTCTTTTCACCCATTTCCCAAAAGATCATTTGAGCAGTTGTTCTGGTTATTTGCACTATATAAATGTGTGTGATGTGAATAATAATGATAATACCGATTTTACATTTTTCTTTTTATTACGTAAGTAATATTTATGGACTGAAACCTCAAAATAGCAACATTATGGTTTTGAACAATAATTAAGTACATACCATACAATGCTGGAGAAATTAATCGTAGAATCGGATAACCGACTAATCAACACATATATTATGGTGCTGCAGATTATTATTAATTATCAATTGATTGTAACCTATCGATCAGGGAGTCTATTCTCAAAACGTTCTTCTCAACTTCTTTCCCAAAGAATAGTTCGTACCCATACTATAAGAACAGTTAAGAACTGTTCTTAGCCTAAGAAGTTTGTAAGAACATTTCGAGAATAGGCCCCACAATTTGTTTTTACCAATATCCAGCATTAATAAAATTAAGAGTTAAAAGTATTACGGTACTTTTTCATGAACAGATATCTTAAACTTTCTGTCATCAGATTGCTTGTGCAGAGGTTGGCAAAGGGTCGGTACTGGACTACACCAAGGCAGATGTTTGGGCAGTGGGAGCCGTCGCCTTCGAGATCTTTGGTCAGGACAACCCCTTCTATCGCAGCAGGACAAACCCGTCCCGCCTGGACAGTCGAACTTATGCAGAGGACGACCTACCATCATTACCAGGTAGTTCACTGTCGTGCTAATAGTATCTTCAATAATATGATCAAAGTAGTTGTTGTGTAAGTAGTATCTCAAACACTATGGTCAAAGTAGTTGTTTAGATAGGGTGTATGTTAGTTTCTGATCCAATTAATTGTGTAGATAGCATCTGCTAATATGTAATCCAAATAGTTGTGAAACTAGTTTATGTTACTTTCTGATCCAAGTAGTGTAAATATCATCGGTTACTATATAATCAAGTAGTTGTTGTGTAAATAGCATCTATTACTGTATCATCAGCCAAATAACTTGTTTAATGTGTCGACTATGTTTTTTAGAAGAAGTACCAGAAGCTGTGAAAAGTCTGATCAGAAACATGCTGAGCAGAGATCAGACGAAGGTATGTTCAACCAGTATCTTAATAATAATAATAAATAAGAATAATAATAATGCATATTTATAACGTGTCTATTCCATGTCATACACATGCTCATGGCGCTACATAAAAGCTTTCATGTCTTAAGAATAAAGTAGCAAGAGCCCATTTAAATTCCATAAATACATACATAGTCACAAATCTGTGCAAGGATAGAGATACGAACCCTGGGGTGCGTTCAACCAGCACTGAGCTGAGAAAGACGCTGAGGTAAACTGGGTCTCTGTCCCATGAACGGTTCATACGAGTCATTAGACAGTGACTAGTTTAGTAAGCCACTCACAAGGCTGTCACTTTGAACGCACCCCTGATTATTATCGATGATTGGCATAATTATGACCTTGACATTGCAGCGGGTGAGCGCGAGGGTCGGTGCGACCGTACTCCAGCTATGTCTCTGGTCGCCGGTGGAATGGACGGAACAGGAATGGGTGCAACGCAGAACTGGGTCCAGTCTTCTTGGGGCTGTCCAAGACTGGGTGGTTGCTACGGCAGCCCAGCTGGCGTGTTACGCAAACACATCCAGAGGATTGTACACGGACGTCCGCAGCAAGGTCAAGAAGACGTTTCTTTCGAGGATATCACACAGTGATCTGAAGAACGCTGTTCTGTTTCTAGAAGATATGTAGCTATGAGATTCCTGGCCATTCTGGAACATTTTCACTCGCTGTTCAAGCCATGTGAATGTTTTGAATTGTTTTCTTTTTAAGTGCAATGATCTGTAATGCTAAAAAAGCCTGCTTTTAGAGGTTAACAAATACTGTATTGACATCTTAATGATGCTGTTTTCGTGATATGTACGTTTCTCAACGGCTGTGATAGTTCACTTTTTTGAATAAAAGTATAATTTCTGTGGTTGTGTTGTACTAGAATTGATCCTGAGGACAAGACCAGTTATGAAATATGTTAAAGATACCAAGCTATTATTAGTATGAGCTGTCTGTGTTGTGGCAATGCAGTTATCATCCTTGGTCTGTCAAGTTTACTGCAACATTCAGCGCTATGGATTTTGCTGGTTTCCTCCTCCATAAACTGACAATCCCTGATATGAGTGAAAGAATCTTGAAAGCGTGTATAAATCTCAATTTAAAAAAAAATATATCCATATTGTCCCCCTCCGTGGGATGGTGGTTAGAGTGTCAACCCAGACAGCAGTATGAAGGTTTGAATCTCAACTGTCATACTATCTAAACAATGTTATAAGGTGGTACATGTAGCCTACATGTACTTATTATTCCCCAGCTTGGATCTCAACAGTACTAAAGTATGGGTTGTCTTGGTAATAAAGTTTGGTATAAATGTCTGAGTGTGAATAAAAGGGAGTCCTGTGGGTCATTTGAAAATCTATTGGACCCCCTGCAAATTAGGCTACACATTTGACCACCATAACATTGGGCCTATGGAGAAGGGACCACCCCCACCATATTATTTTCTGAATTTCTAATGAATCGATCACACTGGCCCGAATGCCATTCCGTTTGTTTTCCGAATAGGAATTTGGGTGTTCAGGGATCGAATAGATCATATTCTGTGTGTTTTAGGAGCATACTGGCTGTTCAGCTCCTTACCGATGCATACGGAACAGCTGCATTCGGTAGCTCCAACAATTTTTTGTGCATGTTCAAAATAATTTTCATAGACCATCCGAATGACCTGAATTCGGGAAGCATTCTAGGAGCATACTGCATGTACGGAAAACGTTCGGGAAGCATGCGTCTAGTTCTTGGTACATTCTGAATGAAAACTTTGAGGTGCTGGGTTCCGTACTTAAATAAATAGTTTATTTCGTATATGTAGGCCTCAGGCCCATGTACATTTGTAGTTTCACATAAAATATTTTCTAACCATAATAGCGTATTTTACGAATTTACATACATTTATACGTATTTGAATATTTTTGGTTGACAATAATTGGTATAAAGTTTGCATAGAATACATATTGATATTTTGAATGCTTTCCGAACACCCCGAATTGATCTAGAACATGAATGCTTTCCGAGTAAACCGAAAACGTTCGGAAAGAGTTTGGTCTACTAGTATTCTGAAAGCATTCTGAAACCATACTGAAAAGTTGAAAACATTAAGAAAACAAATGGAAAGCATTCAGTGATACATTGGGTAAAACGTATTCGGTAAACGTTTATATACGGGGAAAACAAACGGAATGGCATTCGGGCCAGTGTGGGACTCGTTACACTACATTTTCTGTAAAATTAGCAGACAACCAGCCAGTGGAACGCAGGACAACACTTTAATGCTTAGCAACATAAAATAAATACCTACTAAACACCAGCAAACATTAATTTTAATTATTTTTCAAATTACTTCTTGTCAATGGCAGTAACTTTATAAAGTATACTTTTCTTCTAGATATTTACCAGTAAAAACTAATAGAATTAGTGTGTTATTATATTATAGCCTATATTTTAAAAACTAGTAGCGTACACTGTTGGCGGAATATAATCATAGGCCTACAAATAATATAAACTGTAAACAAAATCATGTAGGCGGATCCGTAAATCAAAGTATTCAATCTTTTATTTCTGTAATAGGTATACGGCCCATATACAAACAACTATGGGTTTGTTCTTTCAAAGTAGAGCTATCCATAAGTTCTGTGTGATTAAAATAATTGTAAAATAATCAAACGTTTTCTTCTGAAAGGTTCTTGCCCCAACTAGCACATCGACATTTTCACAACGTCAATCGTAAGTTGCCCAAACATCTTGTATGCCTACTTAAATTGGGGCCCTTAAATTGTAGCCTACTTTACGTAACCGCTTTTAATGCTCTTACTATAAGATTAGTTGGTATTTGTGAATAGTAACTAAATTAGGCCTATACCTTCTATCAATCAAACTAGCCCATGGCAACGCTAAGTCAATGGCAACTATATATTCGTTGTACATAGTATTGTTTACTTCGTAGTTAAGCGCAACGCCTGACTGGTTTTAATATACAGTCGGACCGATGCTCTGTGGCGTAAATAATAAGGTCTAAGGAGTGCATGACACAACGAGGTTGGACTGTATACGAAACATGTCCATGCGATAGCCATACGAACACAAATGTGCATGGTTATTAGAATAGGATACTACATGTGGAGCGACAACAAGTATTTTCTTGACCGGGTGGCATAGTTTATGAGGACTGCCCACACTAATAAGGTAATAATTCAGACAGATGGACCTATACAGCTGTATAGGTACATAATGTTTGATTTACATCTATACCTATAGCTATATATACATAATATATGACAACATTCGATTTTTTTTTCTCCATAGGTATGTCTAGTTAGCTATTTATATTATATAGTATTGCATAGTTGTCTACACGAGCACGTGCTATGCTAAAATAATGTCTATATAAAGATGGGCCTTATACAGTGGTATCGTCTTTCATTCATATTTCATTAAAATTATGTCTGTACTCCAGGACCCAATGCTTCAAGATGTTGCAGTGTTCTGTGTCTGTATGTCTAGACTATGTATATGTAATATGTAGTGCCTTATAAATATAACATGTACAGTTGTTTACAGTATGACTTGTGGTATAGTTTTGCCTAAAACCGTATACAGTAGCCTATAAGTATCAGTAGTGAAACAGGCTGTATAACCATTGCTCTAGCCTATACTACAATCAGATAACGCCATGCATACGGTCTTCATGAACACAGTACTTGTCGGCATCTACTTATAAATAATTCAGAACGCAGTGGGTCCAATTTGGTTGTCTGTGTGCGAGAGAGAGAGAGAGAGAGAGAGAGAGTGTGTGTGTGTGTGTGTGTGTGTGTGTGTGTGTGTATATGTGTGTGTGTGTGT
>JAUTBZ010174232.1:0-10125 GCA_032361785.1 Lepetodrilus galriftensis | reverse complement strand
GTAAGTGTTCGGCTACTTATGTTCGGGTTCGAACTATATATAGGCTAGCGGTAAGTGTTCGGCTACTTATGTTCGGGTTCGAACCCCGCGAAATGCGCTATATATAGGCTAGCGGTAAGTGTTCGGCTACTTATGTTCGGGTTCGAACCCCGCGAAATGCGCGAGTGTTCGGCTACTTATGTTCGGGTTCGAACCCCGCGAAATGCCGCGCATCGGCGGGAGACCAGACCGCACAGAAATAAACTAACTCTGTTAATCTAAAAGATTAAAAATGCGGGAGTTATAAAACGTTACTGTATACTAACTATGGCAATAAAAGTAGGCGTTTTACTTAACCCATGCAGCATGGCTTGTCGCTGCGGATCAGTCATTACTCAACGTTTCTAAGCATATTTCTTTTTTATTCTTCTAGATATTTCACGACATCGTGATGTAATGCTCTACACTAACGAACATAAAAGACTCGAGTATTAAGTGTCTCGTTCTTTAATCCGTATGTCCTTAAAGGGGCACTACTTGTGTGTCTTGCTATGGTATATATAATCTAGATCACTGTAGTGTACACTGCATGTTTGTGCAAGCCATTACACACTATTTGTTCCCCTAATATCCGTCTTGTATGAGATGACGTGTTTGAGTGTAAACATACTAATACCTAGTGTATATTTTTAATGTTATCAAATACTTGTATCTGTATGATTTTAGTGTGTTATATTCTCTAACTACCCGGATGGATGACATGAACATGTGAATTATAACCTTGTAGCGCCATGAATGGCAGCTTGGTTTGTATAATCCCCGGAGAGTTGAGAATGAATTGAGTGCACACATATCCATTGACCGGGTTAATAATGTACAGCGCTTTGAGCACGCTTTCGAGCGTGGATTTGGTGCTATATATAAGACTGCACATTATTATTATTATTATCATTATTATTAATATATAATGTGAGTTGAAAGACTGTAAATATAAGCAAAGAACAATTCTGGAAGAAAGTAGTTATCTGGCAACAAAAACTGTTCTTCCATTTTCTCCGTCTTCATTATTTTACACTATCAATAAATTAATTAAATTGTGACATTTTATTAAAGATTTACAAAGTAAGTAAGTTTCCTGTTCTAAACTGAGCTATGTTTAGGACCTCAGTCATAAAGGATCAATCAATTCAATTCGTTTATTTTTATTATATGATGCATTGAAGTAAATCTATGTAATGAAATTAAGCTAGTATCGTGACCATAGTGTATTTATTATTTTCGAAAGTTTCAACATTAAAAGCCCAAATTGCAAACACATGATCAATATCAGAGATATGCACATGTAATTATGCTTCGAACATTTCTCAATTATTTACGGACTTTAATTTTTGACAATGTTAGTTTTCACAAGTTATTGAAATCTTAGTTGGGCTTTGGAGCACTTTGTATAAAACATAAGTTTCTGATACATGAAAGATATGTCGTTGACCATATCAACCGCCATATTTGAAGAGACAAGAAAAGTAAACTATTATTTTATTACCTTACAATTCTAAATCTATTTCACTTTGATGTACAACTGATAACATTATTTAAACTTGCAATAACACCACTAATCTATATATTGCGTAATCTTGTCAAATAAGCTTGTTTTCTACACGTACTTGAACATAGTTAAAAAAAACATAACTCACCTTTTTGCTGTGTTCTTGTTTAGCTTGACTGTGTTCTTGTTTAGTTTATGTGGGTCTGTCTTTGACAACGTACCGATTTGATAATAGTCACGTGACACAAACATAATTAATCACTCTTGTATGTTCCATGATAACGAATTTGTTTCTGATAAGTCGTAAAAGTAAGATAGGTGCTTAACGCTGCACGATTATGTTTCTCGTTGAAATGTATCATTTAGAATGGTAAGTCGTAAACAAGTATGGATTTCGCAGTTTTTTAATTAGAATAAATGATATAGTTATGACAGGATTTATATCACAGTGAAAGTGATTATCTATGGCACTTGCGTGATAATCAGCCAAAGAGGAAAGCTGGTTTATGTTTACTCGGATCAACGTTAGAATATAACGGAAGCTCTGAGATTAACTAAATGTGTTTATAAGACAGGATGTTCCTTCTATCAGCAACTATTTCCACGTCGGATTTCCATCCTGTCAGATTATATGAAAGATCGGGAAATTATCACATTATAGTTTAAGAAGTGAGTTCAATAATGCATGTCCTACGTCAGCGCTCGCAACGACTAGAGTCTGACTACTGCACTCGGCGTAATCGCAGCGCAATCCGTGATGAGAATTCACGTCCAGTAACGAACTTGGCACTGTCTTAATACCATTAGGGCAATTTGTGAAGATAAGGTGTTTGTGTTTAGCCTAGGTGACGGGCGTACGTCAAGCTATCAGTTTCATGGTAACACGTCTCGTATCAAAACTTGAGAAATTGTCGTACTAGCATGGGTTATCGGCACACTTTTAACTGATAACATTCATTGGAGATAAATCAAGGTAGCAAGTTGTATTGTATTGGCTTCGGCTTTGTATTCTCAGTTTATCGATGCTGTATTAGTCGATCAATTGGCTATGATTACGATGACGTCATTGCCAAATTTAGCATCAAATCTATCGGGATTTTTTTGTTATCACGGTTTATACAAAGTCTAGAATGCTACATGCAAATCGGAAATCAACAACCTATCCCATGTCAATTTGCAAAATCATTATATGAATATCAATTTCACGAAACTATTTATTCCCTAAATATCTGACTTCCTCAGAAAGAACTCGCAACTAGTTGAATTCGACGTGACAAATCAAATGTATGCTAAAATTAATGTAATAAAGTAGTGTATGTTTTTTAAATGCATATCGCGTATGTAACTATCGAAAAGTACAAGTAAATCAAGCACGTACAAGCGCCATACTGTAAATCGGTTCCACTAGCGGTCGTTGGAAACATTTCCAACGATAATACTGTTCCACGTTAATGCTATAATGCGATAATGGCTTAATGGTATAACTTGTTGATTCTGTAATACTTTAATGCAATAGTGTATGAATAATGCTTTGATAATGTCCTACTGAAGTGGTCATACGTATTACAACAGGCTACTTTTTACGAAGCTTTTGTATCCACTAAGAAACCATAGCGGTCTCGTCGTGATCATGGGATTGCTTCTGGAAGCTCTCTACAATGAGACCATAGCGCTTTCGTCGTGATCATGTTATTGCTTCTGGAAGCTCTCTTGTCCACTATGAGACCATAGCGCTTTCGTCGTGATCATGGTATTGCTTCTGGAAGCTCTCTTATCCACTATGAGACCATAGCGCTTTCGTCGTGATCATGATATTGCTTCTGGAAGCTCTCTTATCCACTATGAGACCATAGCGCTTTCGTCGTGATCATGGGATTGCGAGCCTTCTAGAAGCTCTCTTATCCACTATGAGACCATTGCGCCCTCGAAAATCCCCAATGGCTATGTATAAGAGACCGCCACAAAAGTGCTTATGGTTTCGTAGTAGATTCATAGATTAAAACGATACCCAGCTGGAGAGATATGTACCAGACTGTGATCTCTTAGAGGATACGAGAGAGGTGAAAGGTTCCTCATTGCACGGCTTAACATTGGTCGTAAAATTATGAATCTCAGAACGATTCGTTCCCATTTTAAGTGATCCGCAAGATAAATACATGCATTGTCATCAAGTACAGTGTATGAGAACAGCCTGGAGTGGGTAATGATTCCAGGACATCACGGTCTCTATCAGATTCCAACTGTTTAACGTCGTAGAGATCATCAACGAAGCATTCCTCGTCATACCATCAGTCTAGTATTAACACATAACGTCCCCAATGTGGATTACAGCTTTCTAAAGCAGGATTATTTCTCGTCAATCGCGGAGAGATTTCGAGGACAGTTGACTGGATATCTAGTCCCAAATCCCAGCAAGCACGACTCAACTACGAGACCCCCCTTCCGTTCTCTTTGTGTACAAGAGAGGTCATTTTTTAGTCCTCTTCAGTATTCTTTCGGAAGAATATGGGTCACCCTATCCAGTCAATTAATCATTATGTATAAAAACGGCGGTGTTATTCATATTTAAGCGCCAACGTCTGCTTGTGATTTGGGAACTAATTATGCCTTGTAAAAGTATGTAAGCGATATAGTAAAAGTAGGACTTGTGCGGTGGATCTGCTGTTGCTGCTTTGGTGGTGTACAATGATCTATTGAAAGTATCTCGGGCGCCATGTCACCAAGGAGATTCATTAAGTGCCTGGATATTTCTTTTATTAATATGATAATATTTATTTTTCTTATGAAATTTATGCAAGAAATGTAATCATACCATGATGAAATGTCTTGTGGCTTTGTCCCTTGACATTGATGGAACTGAGATTTTTATCTTTTGTTATTATCTGTGTTTATGAGTGTTCTGTGTTGTCATGCTGTCATAATGTCATAGTGACATGCATAATGTCATAACACCAGTGTGGCATTGCCGCGGACTGGCTGACGTCATACGCTCAACGTTGGTGCGTTCTAGATGATCTTCAAATATTGAGTACCAGCCTATGGTCGTTATTGCCATTCATTTGACGAGCATGCGTTCTTTTTTTCTTTTCTTTTCTTTTCTGTTCTTTTATGTGATATACATGTTTACGTCATTGGAATAAAGCAGTGCTCAATGTTTCGTAACGTCTTGCAACATTAAATTGGCATCATGGTCATAATAGTTCATACAATGACACTTCTAGATGTTTATCCGTACCATTATTACAATATGTATTACGTATTATGGATTTTATGTAACAGGAGCATATTTGCCTTAACCGTTCATCATCATCATCAGTATTAATATAATCAGCATCAGCATCATCATCATCATCATTACTATTATTTGTTTCTTTGTGTTCATGCTTGTTTGTTTGTTGATATTAATATAATTACTATCATTACTATTATTATTATTATTATTATTATTATTATTATTACCATATAGCATTATTGTTCACTTTAATGTTAGTGTTCATCTTCTTCGTCACTTCTCCGCCATTTCTAGCGTGCAGGACGGAAGTACAAAAGTTGCGAGAAACTTTCCCGAGTTTTATTACTTCCTTGAATTGCATACCCACACGACGTTATTGCCCATAACTTACCAGCGTTCATCATCGCAAAATATTGCTGCATCATACCTAGTCAGGATCCTCGCTGACCCTAATCGCTCAAGGTCATCGTGTTGAAACATAAGACCGTTGGCAGTCAAACACGCATCTCCAGTTACCGCGGAGAACACGTCGCGCGTAGTGACATATACAGAGCATAAACACAGCTGAACAAAGTTTACGTGGTCCGCTGGAGACGGAAGGAATCTTCTTGTAGTCTCCCTTGAATGCCCCTGATACTATCACAGTTCCTCGCTTGGAAACACACCGTGGAGAATCTTGAGGACGACCAAAAAGAACTTTACTTACGTCTCTATCAGTTACCTCCCTTCTGCAGGCGTTTACGCTAACATCGCGGAATAGATGTTATCCAGGTAGTGCGATGATATGTCATAAACACCATCAAGCACGTAGTTGTCTCCCTTCGTATTTGGAAATGAATAAGAAGAACGCGGAGTGACTTATTCATGCGATGGCGCCTCGGTAGGTTCCGACAAAAGAAGTACGGACGAGTGGCGAATGTTTGCGGAGTCATGGATGGCTATTGTTTGGATGGGTGGTCACCTCACACGCTCGCCTACACACATACAAGCATGAGACTACGTGAGACTGTAGTCATACACACAGGGAAACAGTAGACTTACATGTGTACTAACTCAATGATCTCATCTGGCCAACGTCCTCGGTGGCAGTGCAAAAACATGTAGTTACAAGCACTGCTGAATCACGTTCCTTCTGTTCTGTTTAACGACAGATGCGTCCATTATATATAGCGCATAGCAGAGCATTGTGAGGACGATGCAACTTTGTCTAACGTAATTCGTGCTTACTTGATGTCTTATGTCAATGCAAGGTTCGTCTTTGAAGAGAGATAACTGTTACCAACGACTGACACATACCGTAAGGTATTGATCTACGATGTAAGCACGAATTACGTTAGACAAAGTTGCATCGTCCTCACAATGCTCTGCTATGCGCTATATAATGGACGCATCTGAATGCATGGTGCGATGGGCGTCTGGATTTCTGGAATAGAATTAGGTCTGTTACTAGTATTAGGAAACTTTATTCCATTAATCTGTAGATCTACAGAAATTGAAAACTGACCATGATGATATATATAAACATCAAAAGATTCGAAAGACCTTCAGGTTTGTTGCTTATTTTAATTTCGAATAAAAGTGCATGCTTTTCTTTAAAGACATGCATATCTCAAGAAATATCATTTAGTTTTTATGTATTACCATAATAAGTAAATTAGAAAGGCCTTCAACTTTGTTGCTTATTTTAATTTCGAGAAAGATTGCAGGTTTTTTTCTCAAAAAGACATACATATCTCAAGAAATATCATTTATTTGTTATTTATTACCATAATAAGTAAACGATTCGAAAGGCCTTCAACTTATTTTAATTTCCAGAAAATGTGCATGTTTTTCGCAAAAGGACATGCATATCTCAAGAAATATAATTTATTATTTATGTATTACCATAATAAGTAACAAATCGTTTGATGTTTCTTAGACATCTTTGGCCTTGATGATATGAAAGCTTCCTACATATCTGTTTACTCATCGTCAGCTTAGGTGCGTCTGAACTATCAGTGATGGACGCTGGAACTGCTAGTGTTTATGTTCTCTCTCTCTTCCAATCACAAGCCATTATGTCCGACAAACATTTTCCGCATATGTAAATATACCTAGACAAGCGAAGTGTTCTCGCTGGAGTTGTTAAATACAAACAGCTTATTTTCCTACAAGCAAGATGAAATCAAAGACAACGTTCTCAAGAGTATTCACAGAACATCTTCAGACAAATTGTTAGTTTTTCCGGCATTGTCCCAGTTAATCCGAGTTATCTCCTCCTGCCGTGCCGCTATTCATCCCTGTTGCAACCATCCACTCGAGATTCTCCAATAGTAACCTATGCTGGAACAGACTCGTCCCGCCCAGAGGTAATTTCAGATAAGTAGTAGGGAGTTTGGTGTCAAAATTTCAATAAATACCCAGAAACTCTCCAAGGTGAAGTCACAATGGTGTCTGTATACGTATGCTGCAGGGGCGAATGGATTGTTTTGGGAAAGTTTTCTATTTAACACAAAACCGTAGCCCCCGTGGATTCGAACCCTGAGCCCCGGAGCTATATCTTAGGCAAGTTCCTTGTTATTCATCTCAATAGAACAACCACTTTCTCTCATTCTTAGGTTGCTGTCTCACCGGTGGTGATTATCTCTGCTACGAACTCATGCAGTGTTCTGACGTTGGATCAAACAGAAACGGAACACTGAGTGAAACACGATAACAAGATGGCTGTTTGCCTCATATAATTATTTGATTACCGGGATTATATTTGGGAAAATGCGTCTTGAAATAAGGCACAGTTGGTCTGCTCTAGATCTTTTGGCAATGTTTGAAGTTTGTGAAAATGACCGGTCATCTAATATTATATCCAAGAACGTATCTTTAAACACTACTACGGCCTCATTGCAAATGATAGATTACAAGTAGGTGGAAGTATTATTGTTACCTTATATACTACATATATTATACGGAAGACTTCAACGATCGACAATAAAATAAAGCATTCTATTCAACAAATTCGAAATCAACGTAAACGAAACATTGAAAAACAAGCTTAGTATATAAATTACGGTATATGCTGTTTAGATACCTTTTAAGTATAATTTTCCACGATCGTAGGATAATTAAAACTAAATATCATAACATCTATTGACCTGTGTGCAGATTCTTAATCATTACAATATGCTTCAAAGGGCATAATAAATTAATGTTCGTCTAGACGCTTGTACATGTCTTTTGAAATGGATAGCTGTTCTCAATGCATATTCAAGTAATTGAATTACATGTTAGATACTATGCGCACATTAATACACAGTTTGTTAGATCAATTCTCATTTAATTACAGAACGATTAACTTTGAAAAATCTATAATTTAGAAATAATATGGGATGGTCGTTGTGATCATGTTGGATTATTTCTATAAGCTCATAATTCCCCCTGTTGAGAGCATGTTATTAATTCTGACTAAATGTGCATCAGCATATAGTCTGGATTATAGTCAGATAAACCCACTATGTATTTCAGCTAGCACCATTGTGTGGGAACATATAGCGTAACCTAAATAAATACGGTGTGTATGTAGTTTAGGAGATGCACCAAGCGATACAGTAATTATCGGGGCGGTCCCTATACTACTTGGCGTAACTGTAGGGGCTGTGTATACTAACTACACTGAAATGTCTGGGTAAGAGTGCATCGATGTAATAAAGTACAAGTACGAAAGGAAAGAAATGCATGTCATCCAATGATAGGGTGGAGAGAACACAGTAATAATAATACAAACTGACATGCATATTTATTTTCTATTTTTTTAAAATGAAATGATGTTTAGAGCCGCTTTCAAGACTTCTTTCACAAGTCATTATAATACGGCTTCTCGGTTTAGGGCAGGAGGAAACCTACAACATCCGTAGCGCTGAATTTCAGTAAACCTGCGAACACTGGCTACATGGTACAAGATAACGAATAAGACCAAGACTGATAACTGCATTTCCACGGTACAGACAACATATCCTATCAAGATCCCGTCAGTAAAGGTAGCCTTGTCCTTGGTGCCCGGCAGGACGTTGGCTTTGGCTCCGAAGTCTAACTTTCTACCATTGCACTACCACACCCACAAGCACAATTCAAGCCAAAATCCTAATTCAAAATTATAAGTATAAGTATTTAAAAGTAGTCCATTTATATAGCGGTATATCCACGTACTAACATCCTCAAATCGCTTTATGTAATAATGGTTGTAGCGCCTAATTTCCAGCCATCGCTGCTCATTGGCCTTCAAATTATTACCCTGGTCAATGGATCACTGTGCAATCAGATTCCATCTCGACTCCTTGGGGAGTATACAACCAAGCTGCCGTCTTGCAAGCGCTAGATGATTAACATTCATATCTTCCTGCCGGGTACCCAATTATCTGCTGGGTGAACAGAGGCACCATCGAATTAAGTCACTTACCCAAGATGACACCGCAACTTTTACAATGCATATGTCACACTACTCTCCCATTATATCCTGCAACGGTAAAAAAATATATATTTGGAGTTACAAAAGCGAGAATAGGTATTCTAAGAGCATGTCCCATGCATTTTTAACTCCAATTCGGTCCAAAACGACAACTTAATCTGTGATAATATACATTTAAATTGTTCTATTGGGTATATATACGTCCTTCGAGCAATGTATACAAGTGTAGTGTATGAATATCAACGATCCAATGCTACCCACGCATATATACGTTATAAAGAGAAAGGTTCTGCGTAACGACTCTTCCTTGGCCTCGAAGAAGCCATGGGTAGACAGCGTGTTCACCGACTTTCAGTTGTATACAGCTGCATACTTCAGGTGGTTGTAGCTGAACCCTAGGTTCACCATGCTCATAGAACAATAAGGACACTCTCTGGCCTGCTTCGGGCGGTTACGCTAGTTTAGCCCGGAAGTGTCATTGCGCATGTTTCTTTCGTGCAAATTATTTCGTGCTTCGTGCGCATGTTCGTGGCGTCACTCTAACCTTGCTTTCGCGACTTCGCGCGAACTCTAGCATTGCTATAGTTCCTCTAGAAACCGCCCGAAGTAGGCCTCTGTGTGCCCTGTGTGCATCGATGTATATTTACATATTTCTTGAGCCACGCTCATGCGTAGCGCAACAACAACACAAAAAAATAGTCAAAACGTATTACTCTCTGCAGAGGGGAACATTGAAAATAATTGCCCTCGCCTCTACTGTCCTCAGCCAATCAAAATCCAACATTCTTGTGTGAGGTAAGATCAATTTACATATTTCTTGAACCACTTGGTGATTTTTGGAGAATAAACTGTCTGTCTGATAGTAGCTTGTGTGCTGAGAGGGAGTCATAGGTCCAGTGCCTTATATTGTGGATTATGAGGTGTGTTGGG
>JAUTBZ010174221.1:0-10126 GCA_032361785.1 Lepetodrilus galriftensis | reverse complement strand
AATGTATTTTGCAGTTGTAGCTAAGAACTAGTCCCAAACGACCATAAATATCTGTGATATTATGCCTTTAATATTTTAGCAAAACACGGAATTAACTTCAACATATTTTATTCAGAAGAGATCAGAGGACGAGAGAACAACGTTGAATAAATGCTTGCTGTCTGTTGCACCATGCATAGTGTTAGCAACGTATTTTCCTTTACACATACTATTACATTATTGAGCATCGTGTATTGTATAAACTGAAACAAGCGATGCTCGCCTGGTCCGCTCTCCTTGTTTGCTGTTGTTGAAGAGCAGTATATCGTTTAACGAAGCTCTCTTATCTATACCAAGAGACCGTATCGCTCTCGTAGCGATCTCTTATACACGTGGGTATCCTTTCACAAAGCTCTCTTATCCACTATAACAGACCATAGCGCTTTCTTTGCAGTATATTAGCTATCGGCAAAGAGAGCGGTATGGTATCTTAGTGGATAAGAGAGCTTCGTGAAAGGATACCACGGATCGTGCACTTACGAGAGCGCAATGGTTTCATAGTGGATAAGAGAGCTTCGTGAAAGGATACCACGGATCGTGCGCTTACGAGAGCGCAATGGTTTCATAGTGGATAAGAGAGCTTCGAGAAATGATGAACTGCATACTCATGTCTCATGTATAAAAAGAAAGTTACAGTTAATTTGATCCAAATTTTTATATCTTGTTTACATGCTCATTGTTGATTCATATGTGAATGCAAACTTTACAATTGTATATGTTTGAATCGGTTGGCATTGAAACCAATAAATACACGTTAAAATATACATACGCTGTATTTGTACTACTGTATAGCCTCAAGATCAGCTGACGATCGCCGTAGTCAGCGTAGTGTATACGAATACGCACTTCGTCACTCCATGCGGATGAGGAATTAAACGATAGTTTACACTGACAAGTATGGAAGGGTGGTAGGACCATATATAACTCCGATAACACATAGCTTGCGTAATATAATGCCTCACAGCTGTTGCACCATATTTTTGAGCGCCCTGACTATTGTGTACCCGGTATTTTGAGTTTCTTTTTCTTCATAGCTGATACTTGTAGTAAATTGCAAACTATTATGATGGACAGTGTTGGTGTACTGGGGTAGTGATAAAAGGTGTGTGTTACGTAGCCTATGAATCCATTGGCAGTGGAAATTGGATGGGAAAGGACACACTGCCTGTATACTAGTAGTTTGACTCCGTGGACCATTTGCACTATCAAACATTCGAAAGAACAGTGTAAGCTCCATTATGTTGCTATTCAAAAGTTTTAAAATATCTGTTTCTGGGAAGAATGTGTACTTCAATCGACGTCAATGTAGATTACTCTGTTTTCGTGAAACTTCGGAAATGGTCGTAACTGTAGTTCAACAACGTCATATATCGAGAACTTACTTGCCTTTCACTATAGGGTCGTACCGGTAGTCCGGACGTAAGCGAGGCACACCTACGTCATTTCCTGTTATAGTAAAAGCACGGGGTACGCCCCAACTTACGTCTGGGCTATAGTACGAGTCTTTCCTGAAAGACAGTTCAGCAGAATACTCGGATTTGTGTATTCCTTCATGCTGTGAAATGTTTCAGGATGCTACATGTTAAACATTAGCGCACATAAACGCACAGAGAGAGAGAGAGAGAAAGAGAGAGAGAGAGAAAGAAAGAGAGAAAGAGAGAGAGAGAGAGAGACACACATACTCGGATCGCAAACACAACATACGTTCGTCACAGTTGTCCAACATAAAACCAAAGCATATGTCAAATTCAATTGTTATTTTATTATAAAACAGTGTAATAATTTACTCAAAACTATTTACATCTCAGGTTCTCATATAACAACAACTAGGAATGGGCTTCCTTCACTCCAGTCCTTCGTAACAACTTCTCAACTTGGTATGTATATTAAATATATATATACGTAATAATAAATACAGATAACAATACAGCATGGACAATTGGCAACACACTCCAGCCAATCTGGAGCTAACGAGTGTACAGTGAACATGTACGATGGAAGCAGGACGTTGTAACACGCATCGTAGACCAGGGCCCGTACGTATTCTCGAAATTTCGTAAATCATAAGAAGTTCGGGAAGAAAAAAAATATGGTTCGTAAGTGCTAAGAATTTGCCTAACTGGTTTTCGGCTTATGTCAATTTTAAATAGATGTTTTCTGACTAAGAAGTTCTTAAGTTACGAAGTTTCGAGAATATCGAATAGAATACCGACCCAGGGCCCGTATTCTCGATACTTCGTAAGTCCTAAGAAGTTCGTAAGTAGCCCTACTAAGAATTTGCCTAACTGGTTTTCCCCTTGTATCGATTTTTAATAAATATTTTCTGATTAACAAAGTTCTTACGTTACAGAGTTTCGAGAATACCGAGAACAATCGTAGCACTACGAAAGTCATAACTCCCATATAACAATAACTTGGAGTTACGACTCGTAGTGCTAACATGGAGCCCACAATCATCAACATGGAGATAATGTTACATCGGTATATCACCATAAACCTACATGTACATGTCACACAGCCTATAGCGACAGCATTCATCTATTACAGATCATTTCTTATGATAACGTCACGTGACCATGTTATATACTAGTAGTCCTCATTTAAAAGGTCATCGAGGTCATCTCGGAAATTTTCTCCTGTCAACGTCCTGAATAGGATTTAGATAAAACATTCCTTTTATCAAAGTACAACCTGAGAAATAAGTTTTACTATCTTACAGGTGTTTGATGTTTGGTTTGGGGGCATTTCTGGGTCATGGTCCGACGTATTATCACATTCGCTGTTAGGAGGTATCTTCCTTTACTCTATGGGATTCCTGCGATGTGTTGAATAGGAACGATGTTAAGGAAGAGGCCACGAGCGTTCTGGATAGTTTACGTCTGATCTATGTGTGATCTGATCCATTGCGATCGATTATCAACTTGACCCAAATACCACCATGGTCATCACTGAGCTCTGACCCCCCGGGCACTGCTCGACCTCTGTGCTATTGCATGTCTAAATTCCTAGGCATTTCAGTGGACACGTGAACAATATAGACAACTTATGGAGTTGATGAGTCTAAATGACATTAATGCAATAGCTAGTTCGTGGGTACAAATGAAATTTACGTAATAATACTAATTTAGCTAGGAGTTCATGGTTCTAAGCGAAATTGGCGTAATAGATCTCGGAGTTCATGGGTCTAGATGCAAGTGACGTAATAGATCTCGGAGTTCATGGGTCTAGATGCAAGTGACGTAATAGATCTTGCAGGATAACATGATACAAAGTAAAGAAATGCATAATTCAAATTGTTGAAGCAACACATGAACCATTTCCACAATCTGCAATGCTATACTGTACAGGCGTAATGATGTTCTACAACACATCGTTCTGATATCTCGGATATCATAGTTATTGTATCTCGCTGAGAAATACAACGATGGTCTATGTATAAGAAAGATGCAGCAACAGCTACGTCGGCAAGTCTCTTGAGCACAGTTCTCGTACACCAGATTCAGTACTTCGACATCCGGAGTGTTGGCCGAATCCGCAGATCCTCTCTTGCGCATGGCGGAAGTCAAGAGAGGGCGCGCACCGGTTCTCGATTCACGTGACTAGAACTCGCAGTTTTTCAGCTGCAGAAGTCGCACTTCTCACCTCTGCCAGGCTCGCTCGCCGACGATTCTGCTTTTCCAGGACACAGTATCCGTAAAACTGAAGACAGATTCAATGAACTCTAATGCTGGCTTGACGGTCCACGATGAACTGGTCACCGTCTCGTAGAAGCCGCAATGACCGCCTCGCTCCAAAGTCACTAGGAAGAAGTTCACGGAGGACTTAAAAATGTCATATGGAATGTTTTCTTTCACACTGATTGGATCGTCCATACTGTTAATACAAAGAACTGGAATTGAGATCTCGTCGACATCTCGCATTGGGGAGTTCTCCTCCCAGTACTCTTCGAGACTTTCGTGATTCGACAGTTTGCAATGGACTTCTTTGTCATAGTCTTTAAAACTCCACGCATTTAGGACCGCGTCAATGTTTATCACATCGGAAAAACTTTCCGCATATCTTCCAAGAATGTTCTTGAGATGGTACAAATACGTGAGTTCGTATACTTTGGGGATTTTGTTCATGTACACATCCTCCGAATCGTAGGTCGGCGAAACACACGTAACCGAGGCTAGAAGGGACGAAGATCCGAACTCTCCCAGATACGACATGAGTAGATCTGCGCCTGCTCCGGCTCCCAATCCCGCTATTTCCGCTTCTGGGAAGCGATTTCTGAAGGATTGGATGACACCGCGCAAATCTGTGCAGTCACCGTAAGTTTGAAGTCCGATTTTTGTGAGACATGACCTTCCGTGACCTCGACGATTGAAGACCACTGCTCGAAACCCTCGGGAGGAGAATGCATTACAATACTGGGCCATGCTGGCTGCGTCGCCATTGAGATCTGGAACGATGACTATAACTGGCGTGGAGTTACTCATATACCGCGAAACCGCCGACCAGTCAAGGGCGACAACTCCTTCGTCGTCCATTTCAACATACTCTCTACGAAAATGCGTCCTGACGAACTTCAACAGGAAGCCGCAGACCGTCTGCACATGCGCGTTCTGAAGCCAGAGAGGCAATGTCATCGGACGGCGCAGCGACGTGCAACAGGAAATGACGTGTTGCGCCAAAGCGGAGTCCCGGAAGTAGAGCCGCGGGATGGACTCCTTCGGTCGGAACGCCGACTTGACGTAGACGACGGCCGTGAGGATGACGGTGTTGAGGAACGTCACGAGGACGGTGAATGGGTAGGACAGCATGATCCAGAAGACGCTGGACATCAACATGATTGGAAGGGGATGACGTCTGCAAGAGAAGAGACAAACATTATAGCCATTGTTGGACATGATCACCACGGCTATAGTAATATCCTGCAAGATAAGGCTTATAGTTAGCCAACACATAATTAATAATAATAGTAAATAATTAAAATAAATAAAAATAAATAATAATATCACGAAAAAAAGTCCCCCAAAATAAAATAAAAATAAATAGATAAAATTAAAATAAAACAATCAGAAATTAATAAGGAAAAACAAGATATTAAAAGTGGCACCGAAAGAAGAAAGAAAAGAAAGATCTTTAACGGACAATACCAATGGGCAAGAGGAAAGGATGAACTCCCATTATGAACACGAAACAGAGATGCGAACTCCCATTATGAACACGAAACAGAGATGCGAACTCCCATTATGAACACGAAACAGAGATGCGAACCTATTAAACCACAGTCTGTCATTTCTACTTTCAAAGCCAAGCATGCAGAACCGCATAACAAAAACTAATCATTTGAACAAAGTGCCAACCTAGCTTGGACTAAACACACTCAACTAAATTGAATAGTTGCATATATACTGCTATGCGACTGCACGTGCACATGTATGTAAGAAACACACATGAAAGGATTACCACAGGGCCGCTTTTAAATACTCCAATACCGTATGGATTTCTTATATGTTCCCATGCATGCAATGAGCAAATGCACTGAAATGCAATTTCAGAATCAATTTTGCATTATGTCCTACTCCAGCACAACATACCTGAACATTTTAGTCAACGGCATTCACAAACACACGGACTCTTTTTTATTGCATCCAATTTGAATAACACTAGCGTATTTCTAACAAAACCGCATGTAGCTTTCCCTCGTCCAAATCGAATACAATTGGGGAGTTGTATCGACTTTTACGAAACCGCTAAAAGAAACTATTCCCGCAATGTGACGTCTGAAGTTAAATCAACCCAGTACTTTTATCATCCTACGCAAATTCTGAACGCTTCAAAAGTGATCGGATTGAATATATCACGGATCTTCCTTGTAACATATGTCGTTTATGTTAATAAACATACAATAAAATTTCATCCCACGCCCTCGACATGCATCGCATCAAAGCTGCCATTTGAATTATACAGTTTAGACTCCTACACATGCATTTTATTATTACTGCTTGCATGGGACATTCGCACACGTGGCATTTCCATGAATAAAGATATGAAACCAATTAACGCACTATCATAGTTATGAGTAGTTTACGACGGACAGAGAAATGGTAAATATTGGTTTTAAACATGTTGAATATGCATGTCGAATTCTCTTTATTATTATCCTGCGTTTGAAGATTGTGACAATCTACAGAACGTGTTTGAAAGACAGCGCAGCCAAAGAGGTGCGCTCTATTATGTGTTCTACAAACAGGAAGCACTAGGTAGTTAACTTCACCCAAATTGATTTGTTTTAGACAGACCACCTGTAGGAAGATGAAATTAACTTCAAGACAGGAAATGGTTATTGTATATATTATATATATAGCTTATATCACGATCTACGCCTATTTTACAAGCACAGCCAATACAATGACGTCAGGAACACCGTTAGGGCAAAGTATAACATAGTACATTGAGGTCCGAGCTCAGCTGCGTTTTATTGTCGTACCAGAACAAGATGATTGTATGAGATTCATACCGAAACAAAAGCTTCCTGCTTGGACGAAACTGTATCTGTCTACTAGCTAAGCCTGATGATTGTCGCGGAACCCGATGCCTGTCTTGTATCAGACCGTCGATAAGGACATCCATTCAGATACCAAAGCCAACTGTCTTACCCGTGTTAATACCTGAATGGGGGTCAGTTTATCGCGAGATATTATTCCCAGATACATTCCCAAATAAGCTTAATGTATTACCATTATGAGAACAAAGTATATCTGTGTTTATACCTATAGGTACATATAAACAAGAACGAATTGCCAAAACACTTAATAACGTATGACAATGGGAATAGTGATAGATATAGATAGAAGTGTAGATGTACTACTGACAGACTTAACCGTTGGCCTGGCCAGTGAGACACGTCACACTCTGTTTACAATCGGGTCCCCCCGCTAGATGGTTGCGCCCCCCGCTGCATGGTTGCGGAAGTAGCTAGTGTATGTGTTCCTACTGCTGGACTAGACCCCCGCAGTACCTGGCAGTATAGTGCAGTGACACTAGATCTTAGGTGGTTTTATACATACAACCTGCTGCGTCTTCGTTGAATTTATGTATTATTGACATACATTATTTTAGAAAGTAATTAATTAAAAAAAACTATGATATTCACTATTCAGCTTATTAATTACCTATCTATTGATATAGGCTACATGCTTTAGTTGCATGAGACACGTGCACACGCGCGGGCGTACACACACACACACACACACACACACACACACACACATACACACACACATACAATAAACTGCCTAGTACCGCGATTCTCTATCTAAAATACACTTTCAAATGTCAATTCAAAATGAGATATATTTCTTAAATGTATTTTCATTGCTGCTGTACTGTAGTACTATTCTACATAAGTATACGTAGGTATATAACTATATCTGAACTTAGTATACAATACATTGCACGTTAACCATCTAACCGTGAAGCAGTGACACTCGATCATCACATTAATGAAAAGCTACGGAGACGAATAGATCACAAATATCTCTGCCTACTGAAGAACTCACTCTCTACACATGATATAGACGAGAAAGCAAGTTTGTCTGCAGAAAGAGAAACTGTATGCTAAGCTAAATACTGTATGTTAAGCTAAAGACTCTATGTTAAGCTAACCAGTAGGCATTGAACAGAACACACACGTGTTCAGAAGTAATGTTTCCTATTAATGTTCAAATGAAGGTATGCACTTGAGAAAGTATATGGACACACTACTAGTACAAGCATATACAGTACTAGTATATCAAAATGGTCATGCACCAACATTTAAATTACAATACTCAAAGATCACGTTAAAACATAAACATAATAAAATATAAATTCTTCTGCAATAGTAAACCATAATAAATGTATTGTATAAAAATAAAAATAAAATTTGCAAAATGAATATACCTACAGTTGAGGAACGTAAAATACTCAAAGAACACATGAAATAAAAATAATAAAATAAAATAAAATATTCTGCAATATTAGTAAAACATTATAAATGAATATTGTATAAAAAATATTAAATAATGTTTGCAAAATGAGTATACCTACAGTTGGAGAACGTGCAAGTTAAATCCATATATCCAGAGAGAGATGCACAGGCTGTGAACAGATTCGCTGTATATCACAATTTACAGCCCACCTACCTAACTAGTCGACAGTGTTGAGTGAAGTTCCCGTCTCTCGAGTCTGTGCTCAGTTAACTATCAGTCGGCTGTGACGTCAGTGTCCTGCCTCGCGCCGCGATCGCTTCGTTGCCTGCAACACATTTTAATTGAGACCGTCAGTGGCGAGGTAAGGAGCCTGAAACACTATTAGTGCAGTAACACGTATGGTATCGCACAGGTCCAGGCGCTGATAGGAGTTTGACATGTAGTTAAACAGGCGGAGAAGACAGGTACTGAGAAACCCCCTTTTATTTCGGACGAGACAGGTGGGGGGAAAAAAAGAAAGAAAAAGTTGGATTAGCTGTCAGCATTCCAATGAAGGATACTTTTAGATACCATTTCCTTCCAGAAACATATTTTAATGATTTAATTTTATATTTGTTTAGAGGACAACGCTTCTGAAATTAACATTTGGTTGACACATTTTCCATCCACTTCCTTACGAATTTTAATTTTAAATTAGTAAATTTTAATTATAAATTCAGCTTTTTATAAACTATGGCAGATTTATACTTGAAATGTATATAAATCATCCACGTTTGGATTTTAACTAGATCTTGCTTAGTACACGTAGTGCAATATACGGATTTGGTTTTATTATGTATTCACACATATATCGCATTGAAAGGACACTTTTCTTTTTATTACGCACTGCTTTCATCTGCTACTTGAAGGATGTATTGCCTCTAAAATAGCACTATTGTAGCAAGAATACCAATAGTTCCTCTACATTGACTCAACACTCCCAATAAATAAGCCCTACCCTAGCTCATTGAATTCATGCATAACATACAATCAATGCAAGACATTGACACGTTTCAGATTGAAATGTATTGACTGAATAGTGAAATATACATGGCATATACACAGGCCTCAATATGATAAGCCACGATCTCCTATAACCTCTTACAACAGGCTTTTATCTCACAAACATTCCAGTTCCATGCTAATAGTTTATAACATGACAGCTATCGAACACGTTGTTATTGATATCGTTAACGTACGAGCATTTTGATTAATGGGCCATCGCGGTTAACTGACAAGAGAAATCGACATAATGTCAAACGAAACAATGCGCAGAGACCAGTGATTTCTTATTCTTCGCCGGTTTTCGTGGGTCGCTTGTTATCGTAATGAACGACTATCAATGCACATTGTATAATTAGATGCATATTGTTTTCTTATTGCGTTACTTAAATCGTGGTTAACGTCGAAACCTGTCATGTTTGCTAGTGTGTTGATGAACAACCTGCTGCGGCGCCCCACTACTTGGTATGAACGAAAGCTAGTCTCGCGATCTTGTTTGTTTACAGTCGAACCGCGAAGACGGCGGAATGCAAGAAATTATCCAAGTGCAACTTGCCCTTAAACAGGAAGAAGTTGCCTGGAGAGAGAAAAAATACGAGCTAATTGCTCCATGTCAACATTAAATATCACTGAACCATTCGACAGAAATCGCAGCCATTCAAATACTGCAGACGTTGTATGGATCGGTGGCTATGCTGGTTTTGATGTGATGTTATGATCGTTGTAATAATGGTAATTATGTAGGTTTGTAAAGCGCAGATGCGCTATGAAAAATGCTTATTCAATGGGGATTTCCCCTCTTTCTTCCCTCATCACGTCACGTAAGAGAATGATGACATTGCGTATATTTGACATTGTGTACAATTGCGTATCTTTATCTACTGCCTCGCTCTCTCTATTTCATACTTTGTTTGTATCTCTTCATATTATTCTCTACCTCCCTTCTATTCCAGTTAACTGTACATTTGCGTATATCAACTTCTCTCTCTCTCTCTCTCTCTCTCTCTCTCTCTCTCTCTCTCTCTCTCTCTCTATCTCTCTCTTTATATCTCTCTCTCTCTCTTTTTCTTTATCTCTCTCTATCT
>JAUTBZ010174210.1:0-10128 GCA_032361785.1 Lepetodrilus galriftensis | reverse complement strand
TCTTAGGTTATATTAGAAATGTCTAAATTCCAATACGATCGGGAATTTGAAATGTTTGAATGGCTATCGACAATGCATTGCAACATGTGTCTATTATATCAATTTATTATATAGGTACCATGATAACAAAAATAATAATAAACCTCAGGATAGATTAAGATGTATACGTACTGTTTATATATATATATGTTATTATTCATCATGATATGAGCGTATGAAAGAAAGTACACCATGTGATCAAAATGACGATAACATGGTTACCGTAATCGTACGTGCAGTGTATTATCAACATTAATATAATATGAAATGTTCGTTATCATGTGGTTTTTTTTCCTCTCACAATTTTTACAATCGCTTCTTAGTTGGAGGGAAATACGCCTTGTTGTAAAACTCAATTATTGGATTATTTCATGTGGAAATACTCACAATCGACTAGCATTCGGATTCTCTCGGCTCTACATGATTCGCTTCCGGTAACGGAATGAGCCGAAGGTATCCGAGTGAATAAAACAAAGGAAAGACACCACAACCCTCATTCCTGTTGATCACGGTGTGTAAATAATGTTAGCATATATACATTTAGTTATTGCCAGGTCTTCTTGTTGATGAAACCTGCCAGCGGAACGTATCGCCAATGCTCCTTGTTAACAATATTATTAGTAGACATCGGAGTAACCAAACACACCCACAAGAACAATTTAATTGGGAAATAAAACCAATTGGCATACCGTGATTATTTGTGTTTTCTCTTCTTGTACGGATCATTACGCGCACACGCATGGCTTGTTGATTTCCTGAACAAGCTCCGCCGTTTATTAATAACTGCACAGTTCAAACAACTGTACAGTTATTAATAAACGACGGAGCATGTTCATTGAGACATTTGAAAGGTACGATGGAATTAATTTTAAACGATCGTTGGCACAAATTGAGGATACAGATTTTGGAAGGACAATCCGATTGACTTACTGGAACGAAAATCTTAATAGAATATTGTCTTGACCTTGACCTTGACCTTGTCTGGAATTGGGTCCATATCCAAGGAATAAAGGTGAAGGAATAGAGTTGAAGGAATAAAGCTGAAGGAATAAAGCTGAAGGAATATAGCTGAAGGAATAAAGCTGAAGGAATATAGCTGAAGGAATACAGCTGAAGGAATAAAGTTGAAGGAATACAGCTGAAGGAATATAGCTGAAGAAAGTATGCTGACAACACAGTCAGCATCTTTACACTTTCAACAGAAGTTAGACACAACTTTATATTTGCCTTTATATGTGACAACGTTTGTACAACAGCATCGATGAACATAATACCCTCTGTACTGCACAGTGACATTGTAAGTAAATGTATAGAATCCAGGATATCTCGCCTCATCTGAGGATACATCATACATTCAACTGTACGAACATCAACATGCCTGCGATAGTGATCTTTGAATTAATATTGTGTGTTTTTTAATGATTTTTTATTTTTATTTTTTAAATTTGGTTTTATTTCTTCTTTCCCGATTATTTCATTTATATCACGGCTGGTCAATTTATGGCAGGAAGAAACCAGCAACATCCATAACGCTGAAAGTTGCAGTGAACCGCGAGCACCGGCTGGTACCGGCAGACCAAGGATGATAACTGTATCGCCATGGTACAGACAGTGCATCCTATCATGCTTACGTCAGAAATGTAACATTCGCGAACATTGCTGCCGTACTCTCGGGACGGGATTTGAACATAATAGATTCCCCATCCATGCACTTACACGAACATCAACGTGACTGCAGAATGAGCCATGGATTATAATAGTCAGCATGTACTAGACCGTTCGTTCAATTTGAATTGAAGGCAACAGTTTACTGTTTAGTTGGTCATGGGGCATATTCTCGAAACTGTCTTACGATCGTACGACAATCCTAACGACCCTTACAGTATGGCTACGAACTGTTCTTAGGATAAGAAGTTCATAAGAACGTTTTGAGAATAGGCCCCTGATCATTACGAATTGAATCTTGTAGTCGTCGACACCGATTTGGTAGATTAGCTCGGATAATCATTTGTGAACGGGAGAGAAAAAACTGCTTCTTTATTTATTATTTGATACTACCTAACCAAAAATAATAAAACATCAGATATTGCGCACCATAATACAAATATATGTATGTTATAAAACGATAGTCTAAGCAATCACCAACTAATTTGAGTATATATTATTTTCTGCATAGAGGTGACTGCCTAAAGGCTGAAAGACTGAATTCTAAATTTGTATGTATGTAATGAAGTGCAAATTGAGAAAGAGATAGACGGAGAGAGACATAGAGAGAGAGAGAGAGAGAGAAAGAAAGACACACACACAGAGACACACACACAGATAGACACAGAGAGAGAGAGACAGAGAGAGAGAAAAGTAGAGAGGGAGAGAGGGAAGAAGGGGGAGAGTGAGTGAGAGAAAGACAGAAAGAGAAACAGGTAAGGAAATACACAGAGGGATTCGGAATGAAAGACAGATTGATATATATTCAATCATGCCATTATAGGAATGTCGCTGTCAGTTACAGTGATTAATAACTAAGATTACCAGAATACATCATATATACGGTATGTCTAAGCGCTTACTGATAGATCGTTCTTGGGAGTCTATAGGGAGGTTTTACTTGCAGGAACTTTCCTTGGAGCGGCGATTCTTAATCATGATATATAGGGGCGCATTTCTATTCCTTTCCTTTGAGAATTTGGTTAATAATGCTTTTAGCGATCTTCTTCAACCGTGCTATAACTCCTCAATTATCATTACAGCCACGCTAACGTTGTTTGCACTAAAATACTGCTTCTACGCCGTTTGGTTTTTAAAGAAACAGCCATGAAGACAACCTGGTTGAGCTATGAAGACCATTAACACGTTTGCGATAGGAAGACAACCCGTTTGATGCAGATTGTGTTTGCAAGAAACAACCTTGACGACATACAGTCATACTTCCTAGCAGATTCATGTTCTTGATTGCCCTATTCATTTATATAATACATATTGTACCTTATAAGCTGATGTTCTCGACCTGAGTGAATAGGGTGAAGTGATAGGTAGTCGGGCACCTTCTCAGCACTTGGCGCGCGCTTGTGAAGTTTGCAGCGAACGGGAAGCAATCAGAACGCACCCATTTGATAGCCAGAAACCTTGGATGTCTTCTATTGTTTGCGTACGGGGCGAATACATATCCAAAAAGAAATAAAATATAACACTATCTTGATTTGATCGAAAGTCGGACGCATTCGATGCGAAGTCGGACTATAAAGCAGCGCCTACACCATCAACATATCGGCAACATATTGGGATACATGTAGCGATACATGAATTTAGGCCCCTTCTACACTATCAACATCTCGGCAACATGTTGGGATACATGTAGCGATACATGTTGCCGAACCTTTTGCCCCGTCTACACTATTAACATTTGGGAAACATTTGGGACACACCGTGTCGGATTACAAATGTTAGTGAAATGTTGCCGAAATGTTATCGAAATGTTGATAGTGTAGACGGGCCTTTAGTTTGGCATGAAATGCAGCAACACCCCATGTGTATAGTGGTAGCCGATTACGTCGGACTTGCAATATCATACTGCTGCAATATAATCACTGTCCGACTTCCGATCGAATGTCGTAAAACATCTATTGAGATTATTCTGACGGTATTGTCCATCCAATTCGATATGTATTGCATTCTTATGTAGTTATAGTTTCATGTGTTATACATCTGCATTGTGTACCCTAAAAAGTGATCTTGGAACGTTGTTGAGCGTATGCCAGTAATATTTGGAGCGATACTTTCGATCTAATTTTAATTAGATTGGTAATACGCTGGATGGCAATACGAAGACACAAACAGGGCCACATATGTACAAAATAAAATCTAATGGGGCGTGGAGTGTGTTTCGCTTAAATGGCTCCAAACGTTGCAACTGACATATTTAGCACACACCCACACACATACACACACACACACACACACACACACACGCACACGCACGCGCACACACACACACACGCACACGCACACGCACACACAAACAGTAATTGCCATGGAACACTTCATATGAATACAATAACCATGTATATTATTTCTGAAATATTAAACACATAAATAACAATTAACTATGTACCATTTTATGGTATTGCATTTTGAATTCATATGTAAATACAGCATTGTATTAACCGCAGACACTCACAGATTGTAGTTACTGGTACTAGCCAAATACTATTTTACCTTGAACTACATAGGCCTACATTGTTATTTATTATCTGTAACAAGCTTCATATTAAGAAAGTCCGATTTGCTATCAATAGTTATCAACGTTATTGAAAGGTTCCATGCGTACGGCCAATTCACAATACCAGTAAGCTAACTTGTCCGGTAAAATGAACGATGTATTTGGTTCCAATGTAAACAGGAAATGCAAGTTTATCCGGAAGTGCATCAAGTGATTTTCTATATCTCATAATTATACAGAGCAGAGAAATCAGTTTCCGATTTAGCCAACAATTCCGATTGTCACCTTCGCTATCATCAGCTCATTCGGATCAACCGAGCGACATTCACAGATCAGGAATGTCGCGAAGATGCTACGAACGCAATCGAACGACATCCACAGATATTTGCGGTACGGAATGTCGCGAAGTTACTACGATTGCTTCGTTATAACCATTTGTATACTCTGTATCATAGTAGATGACATTGTGACCTACTTTACCACTGACATTGAGCGGGGGCACAAATGAGGTACAAATTTGAGGTACAAATGTCACAATAAAACTGCCAAGTGAACATACTTTGCATATATATATACATCGGTCCCAAACGACAACTCTATAATCAGTATTACGAGTGTATGCCTTTAAATTCAAGTGTTTGAGGTTATAAATGGAAACTGTAAGGTGAATAATTCGCCAAATTACAAACTTTAAGATATATTAGTTGCTAAAGTTACCAAAAAAATATAAAGTTAAATTATCATTCAGTAATAAATATTATATGTCCATATAATGAAAACACTTTTTAAAATACAAATATAACTAATGGAGAATGAATTTTAGTGAAATAATATTCACAAAATTGATTTTCATTCAAAATGAATTGCATTCCTCAGAATACGTGTATTTGCAATGGTCGGAGATATGCAAACACACATTTATTTTACATTGTATTTTTTTTTCAACGTCAAATTCAATTCCAATCTATCCATACCTCAACATTACTTCCAACAAAACATATTTTTGTCACTTTGTCATTGCGACACACACTCCCCAGGCTCTCCGGAAGATTTAATCAAAAGTCCATTCCAGATCGTATTATATGATATAATTGCAGTTCCATACTATTTCTTACACTAGCGTTCCTAACGCACTCTGTTCCGGCAAAGGTATGTTGAAGCATTGGAGCGTAGTGCAAAGTGCATGCGAAAGTTATTGCTGGCCTTCTAGCGTAGAAATCTCATTGTGGGAATACGCCCATCCATCGTTCTCTCGCTGTCTCTCCCTCTACTATCCCTCTCCCTCTCCTTTTCTCTCTCACATGATGTCCCTCTTTAAGTCTCTCTTCTTCTCTCTCTCTCCTCTCTCTCTCTCTCTGACATGTCCCTCTTTAATTCTCTCTCCTCCTCTCTCTCCTCTTCTCTCTCCCTCACACATGTCCCTCTTTAATTACCTCTCTCCTCTTCTCTTGTCACATGTCCTCTTTAATTAAATTGTATATTTTTCTATCTCTCTATACCACCTCTCTCTCTCCCTTTCTCGCTACGTATCTCTCTCAGTCTATCTGTCTCTCTCCCTCTCTCGTCCTATTTAATTCTCCCTCTCCACTCTCTATCTGTCTCTGTCCCACCTCTCTCTCGCTCATGTTCATATTTAATTCTTTCTCACACCTCTCTCTCTCTTTCTCTCTCTCTCGCTCTCCCTCTCTATCCCTCTCTCTTTCTATCTCACTCACTCACACACACACACACACACACACACACACACACACACACACACACACACACACATCTGTATTCCTGATTGATTTCTACCTAAAAGGGCTTTGTGTCGGAAAATAGACCTCTGCTTAATTAAATCGGTTAGGCACGGGTGCATTTTCCACAGCTAATATTCCCAAGTTTTATTACATCGGCTTCGGGCGACGCTGTAAGTCGGATTTTCCGGATCCGGTCCGCGCACAATATAATGAATTGGAACTCTCATTATTATCAGATCTCGGGAAGGATCAAGAAATTCGCTTGTCAGAGAAATATTTCCTCCAGTCATGTTCAGATTGCGTGAAATTTCATCATATTGCAACGTTGACTCGATATGAACTAGCGAACTTGTCGCAGATAGCATAATTGCGGACCAGAGCATTCACAAATAGGATCTCTATTAACCCTCCTTGATAGATTGTTACAATCATGTGCTCATTTGATCATAATGCCAAGTTGTACCAAAGTAAAACAGGCATGATCACTTGTTAATGCATTATCAATATGTTGTAGCATGATACGATGTCCAAATCATATAATAGTATAATGACAATATTCGTTATCACTTATTTATGCATTACCAATATGTTGTAGCATGATACGATGTACAAATCATATAGTCGTATAATAACAATATTCGTCATGACTTATTAATCCTTTATCAATATGTTATAGCATGATACGATGCATAAATCATATAGTCGTATAATAACAATATTCGTAATTCTGGCATGTAATAGAAGTTGACTCGAATGTAAATACTTAGTCAGTAAACGACTAGCCTCAGTATGTACATGTACTAGTAAGCATCTACGTATGTAAGTATGTAAGCAAGTTGGTTATTATTATGAATGAATTAATGAATTAATGAACTACTACTACTACTACTACTACTACTACTACTACTACTACTAATACTACTACTACTACTACTACTACTACTACTACTACTACTACTACTACTATTACTACTACTAATACTATTACTATCACTACTACTGCTACTAATAATAATAGTATCACTAATAATATAATAATACTAATAGTGGAAATCCAGATCACTACTACTACTACTACTAATAATAATAATACCAATAATAATATAATAATACTAATAGTAATTACTAATTAATGTATCCGTTTATAATTCAATACCGTCAGTGCATTTCCATAGTGCCATGTAAGCGAAAAATAATAAGCAAAATATATCATAATGGCAAAGACATTAACTAGATATCGGACGAAGGATTATAACGCATAACAACCGTACAGCAATTGCATCAAATCCCGGTGGGTCTAACTAATGGGTTTGAGGATCGTTCCAGAAGCTTGTGTTCTTTGAGGGAAAGGATACACTTGTGGGCGACCAGAGGAAAACACAAATCTACGAGAGCCATTGGCGTAGTACTGATGTCATGATCGACGTCAATGACCCTCTGATGTTTGTTTCTTCCGAAATATCGTATAACTTTAAGCACAAACCCGTATCTCCTAGCTCGGCGCACAGGATCAACCCTAGGGAATAACATGACGTTTTAAGCGATAGCGGAATACATTTTTCGGTATCATTTTCGGGGCTCCCAGGACGAACACAAACATCAGAGATCGTCAGTTACGGACTGCGGTCTGTGCGGGACAGTCTCAGGAGTGACCAAATGCATTCATCAAAACCACCACGAGCATATACTCGCGTTTGGAGGGAAGAGAGAGAGGGGTGATGGGGGAGGGAGGAAAATCGCGATTCTATTGGAATTCAATTATCAGGCACGGGTCGGCTTGAAGATGATGAAACCCGATCCCGCGGGGACGTTGCAGATATCATTCTGAAAGACGAATGGTCTGCAGTGTGTGGGCTCCTTCGCTGATGCTGGGATAAGAAGGTGTCGACGATCGCAGGAACCAGAACGGCATTTCCCGATAGTTTCTTCTGAACGTGTGTCTGTTTCTTTATAGCCTGGAGACCCTCTCAAAGGACGAGATAACCGACGATAGGATGACTTGAGTGAAAGAGCCTGAAATACTCAAGTAGTCGCTGGCACGATATGCATGTAGAATGATCACCACACATGCCGGTATCAGATTAGGCAATGCGGTACGTTAATCGCTTCATGAGGTATCGTCGTTTTACTGAGACTATAGTTGTTGCATCGGTGTTAGTGTTACCGATAATTATGGAATATGTTTTGTGTCTGCAGCAGCAGCAGTAATAGTAGCAGTAGTAGTAGTAGTAGTAGTAGTAGTAGTAGTAGTAGTAATAGTAGCAGTAGTAGTAGTAGTAGTAGTAGTAGTAGCAGTGTAATAGGGTTCACCTAATTGTAATACTAGTAGTATTATTGTTCAAAGATATTCTTCCTTTTATTTCAAGTATGCCCTAAGTGACAATCGTTTGATTGTTTTGTTTGAATTTGCATGCAAAATCACCAACGTTGAACAAAGAATACTACATGTATACTGTTATAGTATGTGCTTGGAGAAGCCTACATTATATTAAAGATGAACACATATTTAAGAATCGAGTCATCATGTTCATGTCATATTATATTGGAACCAAGCATGTGTTGACATTTCGGGAATATTCCGATGAAAATGCCTAGACCATGAAGTAATAATAATGCCTATAGGAGCCTACATGTATTTAAATGTTCTAGGCTACTTATCTATATTTGCAGATTTGTATTGGAAGTTGTATGTATGATCCAAGCCCTTGTCAACTCCATACACCACGCACGCACGCATGCACATACACACAGAGATAACAGAACTGAGGTTATTCTCATGAAAAGTCACACACACGCACGCACGCGCGGACACACATACACACGCAGACTTCTCGGGACTCTTATAGCTTGTTACGTTACGTCACGTCACCCAGGAAACGTTACATTGACGACCATGGAACTCCCTTCCGTACATCAACTGACATCTCTCTTAATTGGCGGAACTGTGTTTAAATCTCACTGTCCTTTTACCCCGCAGAGCAAACACAGAACAGAACAGAACACGTGTGATCATTGTCAGCGTGTGTTCTGCCAGTTCTGGTATCAGACCGACCAACGTGTGACAGAACCGGCCACAGTGGGTGATTAACTCGAAGACATCAGGCTCCCGCTTCAAAGGAGACGCGCAAATTACGTGCGTTATACTCTGAAGCGTCATCAAGCTAAGCGCATACATATATGATGGCAGCGATTATATGGCCAGCATAACAAGGGTGATCATAGCAGCTTAGGCATAACAGTCCCCGCGACCTTTTCTTGTTTTCGCTCTAATGTGTGGGTGCGGCAATGTGTAATGTTTGTGCATGAAAGTGGCATTAATTTAGAAGACCTCCAAGGTTCCAATTACGGACGGAAGTCGCCTAACAATGGTATCAACGTTCCAGAAAATTACGTTAAATTATTTTTTATTTATTTTTCTTCCTCTTCTTTTTTCTTTTTTGAATGTCTAACGACACCTAAAGTATTTCAGCGAGCATTTGGTCGAGTAAAGCATTACCTAGAACGAGCAGTTAAATGAACTAAGGGAGGCAACCGAGTTAGATTTCTAGATAATCTCGGTCGTCTCCCTTACATGCACATGAAACTGGTCTCTGTCTCGGTGAATTTCCCGAGCGCCAGAGAGGCGTTGAACCATCATATAAAATACACGAAAGGCCCTGTGTACTATACGACCCACTGTGATCCGTGTTAATCTTCCGTGTCACGATGAATACATATTGAACAGGTCAACCAATCAGAGAGTTCCTCTTAAGTTTGAGGAATTGACCAACATGACCACATGGGTGAAACTGTTCTCCCACATTTAATAACACGGATTTGTATTGGTCTAAAACATGTTTAGGACAGAACTTTGCGGCGTCGCAATCGCTTCAGAACAGACATAGATCCGAATATTTGACTGATTTTAAGTAGGCAGTTGTCATAGTAGTAGTGATTTTATGAGTGCTTCTTATATGTTATAGTAATAGAGATTGTATGAGTGCTTGCTTTATTAGTGGTCTACCATGAATAGAGACTAGGATTGAGGGTTATGGGACTTGACAGCTATGGGGATGGTCTAGAGACATGTGCTTGAATGATGTAACCAGAAGACATAATAAACAGTATCTCTCACAATCGACTGCATCCTTTCTT
>JAUTBZ010174209.1:0-23544 GCA_032361785.1 Lepetodrilus galriftensis | reverse complement strand
TTATTTTTTTCCCTACCGCCTACATGCAATATGAAACCAAAAATTTTGTAAACCAACTAATAAAAAATAAATGGCCTCATAAGAGAATTTATTCATGATATTCTGTTTTTCGTTTTGGTAAGAAAAATTAAATTGGAATACAAAATTATCTGTTTTATCTGCTACTCATGAGGGTATTTTTGTTGGTCATAATAAATATCTGTTTGTCATTTTGGTATTTGTTTGTCATTATTAGGGTGAAGATCCTCCATTGGCTTTCAACAGGATCAACAAGAATCTGAATAAAGGAATGGTTGGTATATCATATATACCCATTATTATCGTGCATGAATGAAAGATTTCAGCTGCAATGTTAATAGGCAATAAATCACTCACTACCATATGCTTACTTCTCCGATATCACTGGAGCTGTTGACTGTTTTCAGGAATTGTAATTAATTAAAATTATTAAGTAACATTTTTTAAGTGATTTTAATATTGTAGTTACAACGGTATTACTTTGTTTCAGCTGGGATCTGATGTGTTTATTTGCTACAAGAAGGCCATGAACAAAGCCGACCTTCTTGCTTATAAACCAGGTGGGTTTTACAGCAGTCGTACACACTTGTCAGTTTATGTTCTAGCCTACTACAGTTCACTCGCTCATCAATGTCCTGTATTCTAGGCATCCTGGATCGCTACCCACTGTACATCAATGTCCTGTATTCTAGGCATCCTGGATCGCTACCCGTTGTACGACTACGAGCCGTATCCGCTGCCAGAGCAGGTGCCCATGTTCTGTCTGCCAATGGGCGCCACCATCGAGTGCTGGTCCGCCAAGGCGCAGCATCCACTGCCTGTCTTCTCCACCTTTATACTCACCATACCCTCGGGAGAGAAGGTACGTACTGTTTACTTGTCTTCTTTTCCTCCTAGTTGCTTGTGGGTGAAATATTTCCACTGCAACATAAAGCATTAATTAAATCCCCATCCCAAAAATCAATCTGCTCTTCCTCCTTTTATTATTATTATTATTATTATTATTATGATCACCCACACATTCCATCTGTAGGTATTCGGAGCTGCTGTGACGTTCTACGAAGAATACCACGAGGACAAACTCTCGGATCTCCAAATGCGCCACCTGGGTCTGAAGAACAAGCACATACGAGAACAGTACCGGATTCTCAAGACTGTCCACGCCAACAAGAGTATATGTCTGCTGTCTCGCTGGCCGTTCTTCGACGCCTTCAAGAAGTTCCTGTCCTACCTGTACCGGATCTGCATCACTGGACCTCACACTGTGCCCATAGAACGGTTAGTGTCCGTAGTGTTCACTGGACCTCACACTGTGCCCATAGAACGGTTAGTGTCCGTAGTGTTGCTATGGGTTGCTATGGGTCATATCAACATTAACACTAGCCTATTCCTCTAAGAGGCAGCAGGAATTTTTTATTTTTTAAAAACTCCTTGTAATTTCTTTATTATTCGTTTTAGTAGGTTTTCAAGGAAAATTATCATTCCTCAATTTGAAGCGTATCAGTGAAAAATATTCTTAAATATGTGATATGTTTATAATGTAACCTGTCACTTTCTTTTCCAGACACATCTCTCACTTCATGTACGATGTTCCTTATCCATCACCCCAACGACCCAGAATATTAGTACAGGTAAAGTTCCTAGACTTTAATAAGAAAGGAATAAGAAATACCTGGAAGTTTGAGGGATAAAGGGAATAGAAGTTAAAATAATGTGGCCATATTAATTAATTTTAAAAAAACCAAAAAACATTGATGCTTTTCTGAATATAATTATGAATTCTGATGATTTTCTCTTTACAGCTAAACCACGAAGCGCTATCATTGTGTATGCCAGAAGACTCGCCCCTGCCTCAGAGGTACCGTATTTCTGTTATCACTAATAGTTTTACCCTGATGGAGACATGGCAAGTTTCCGCAGATCCACGGAAATCCATTGATTTATTTGTACTGCAGCCCAACTGTCTGTTGCCATGCATGCTGATGCTAAAGTTTTACACACGATTCATATCCTTCACATACGAATGTCTTCTGTAGCAGAATCCATTTCTACATCGTGAGTGTGTTGTGTTTTCCTGACATGATTCACTGTGTATGTTGCAGCGGTGCGTCGTTCATCACGCTGCTGAAGAACATGGGTCCTGAGAACTGCATGAGCATCCTGTGTTACATCCTGCTGGAGAACAAGATCCTCATCCACTCGCTACGACCGGCCGTGCTCACCGGGGTCGCGGAGGCCGTCACTGCGGTAAGGTCACTCATCATCTGTCAGTCCCACGCCACCGGTCTCTTACTGATAGTCGCTCGCCATCTTCTAACATTGCAAAATAATTGTTTAATCGTCGCAAATTGGTGAAAGATTCCCACAGCAACGTTAAACTCCATAATCACTCACTCACTGGATTTTGAGAATCCATCTCGTATCTATAATAAGTCTTCTAGTAGCTTATCACATATGGGTGAAAGCTTCCTGCAGCGACATAAATAAACTTTCTTTACAATTTAATTTAGAATTTCAAGTTTTCAGTAGTCTATTTTCTTATCCATAATTTCAAGGTTTTGTATATTTATATTTTTATCTAAAATTTCAAGGTTTTGGTAGTTTATTTTCTTATCAGGGGATTTCAAGGTTTCAGTAAAGTGCATTTCCTTATCTGGAATTGCAAGGTTTCGGTAGTTTCCGCAAGGAATATGTTTGCGTCCGTGTACGAGTTGCGTCATGTCATTAACGTTATATCCTGTTTCAGATGATCTTCCCGTTCCACTGGCAGTGCCCCTACATTCCTCTCTGTCCTATCGGCCTGTCAGAAGTCCTCAGCGCTCCCTGCCCGTTCATCGTAGGTAAGTACGCCGCCACCCACCATGTAACTCACTTGTCCTTGTGAAGCTTGAGTCATAGATGAGTCATCAACATAGTAAGGAAGTAGTGGGTAGTATGCGTAATTTGCTATTTATGTTTTGTGAAAAAGTTATGAGTTATGTATTTAACCTTCTCCCTGCTGAATAAAATCAAAGTGTTCTATTTCTGCATGTGATCGGGTAACTTAAGTCGTCTTCAGCAGGGAGAGGGTTAAAAGAATAGGGAAATAGAAATTATTTCATCAATTATATTACATATACAGTACTTGAATACAATTACACATTTTTATTATTATATTTCGATTAACTTTGAAATATAAATGCAAAGAACATTTGTTGCAACTCTTTTTCCATGGTACCGATCTGTTGGTATTTGTTATTGAAACAGCGATCTTGTCCAAGTCACCGACTGCATAGCGCCTTCCAGCTGCTTGCCTATTTGTGGAGAATCTTTACAATGTCTTACAGTAAACTCTATTGTTTCCAGGAATTGATTCTCGGTACTTTGACCTCTATGACCCTCCTCCAGATGTAATCTGTGTGGATCTGGACACGAACAGGATATGGATGTAAGTCTGAACAAGGAATACAGCATCATATGACTAGTTATTTACTTCAGTAATCTTCTACTTTACAAGAGACATGAATATTATAGACCGTAATCAATTCAACAAGTACAATTATTCCTACCTATGATGAATGTACAAGACTCATATTTTTTATGTTATTTAAATATTTCTTTTTAAATTTCTTTCCAGGCCGGAGGACAAAAAGATGCTGAATTACAAATTACTTCCAAAGGTATGGGCTCATTGCATCAGTACGAATAAAATATTACTGCTGTGATGTTAAGCAACAAAGTGGGTGGGATGTAGTGCAGTGGTAGGAGTGGGATGTAGCTCAGTGGTAGGGGTGGTATGTAGCGCAGTGGTAGGGGTGGGATGTAGCACAGTGGTAGGGGTGGTATGTAGCGCAGTGGTAGGGGTGGTATGTAGTGCAGTGGTAGGGGTGGGATGTAGCGCAGTGGTAGTGGTGGGATGTAGCGCAGTGGTAGAACAATTGGACCGGAGCCAAAGGTTCCAGGTTGAAATCCTGCACCGGGGGCCGGCATCAATGTTCATGAAAGTTACCTTTCTGACGCTCTATTGATAGGATACACTGTCTGTAGAGTGGCAATGCAGTTATCATCCTTGGTCTGTCAGTACCAGCCAGTTGCTCACAGGTTTACTGCAACATTCAGCGCTACGGATATTGCAGGTTTTCTCCTGTCCTAAACTCACAAGTCGTGATATTAGTGAAAGAATCTAGAAAGTGACTCTAAACCAAAATACAAAGAACAACAACACAAAAGCACACAAAAAAGCGACGACATAATTGATGGTGGTTTGTGGTGTCCGCAGAAGCCGGCCCGAGTCCTGCAGGAGCTGCTACACCGGCTGTTTGAGGTGATCACGCTGCACCCCGACCAGTCGCACACCACGGACGAGGTGTCCCTGGAGATGGCGCCCATTGACCACGACTTCAAGTGGAAGAAGAGAGAGGTCAGTGCTCTAGAGTGGCGGATGTTCTGTGTCCAGCAACTCGCTCGTGAAAACCAAACGAGGCGAAAGTAGGGGAATCCCCATTCAGTGTAACATAAAACCTCAAGTGTTGTTTCCTTTTATTACGTGACGTAGCAACAAAATATCGAACATTATTCATGTTTTGACAGAAGTTTATCTTTGCTATCAAGCAGGCATGGACATTTTCCGTGAATCCACGAATAATTTTCTGATTATTTTTGTTACCAAATTAATGTACTAAGTACTAGTCCCAAACCGAGAATAAAAACCTGTGATTGTATGCCTTTTATGCTATCCTGTTGTTGCAAATGGGTGAATAATTCCCACATCAACGTTAAACTCCATACTCAATGACTGACTTAATGCTCTACTGTGCTGGAGACTAAGTCTGCGCTGTGCTGTGTGTTGTAGATGCAGATGGAGCTGCAGATCCAGGAGGTGTTTGTGCGCTTCATGGCGTGTCTGCTGAAGGACTACCGCACCTACCTCAACCCCATCCTCAACAAGCCCACGCTGACCGCCACCGACGCCTCCCGTCTCTTTGACATGCAGAGTGAGTTGGCCGCCATGTGTACATCCCTAACCTCCCAGGGCAGCTGCCTGTGCTGTGTAGCATCAATATCTTGTTAGTGTTAAAAGTTTGGGGCTGGTGGTAGCACAGTGGTAGATCGTCGGACTTCAGAGACAAAGGGTCCGAGTTCATGATGAAAGATTTACCACAAATACTATAGGTGCTGCAGCTTGCCTTCTGCCTTAACTGACACGCCACATTATGAGTGAAATAATCTTGGAAACATCTCTAAACCCACGATTCTAACAAACAAAACAAAAACAAGAATTATGCTTACAAGAATTATTTCTCTCGTACGATGTCTCCGAAAGTGTTATATTTGAATTTGATTGTCCATGGTGATACTCTGTTAAGCATTTTTGTTTGTCGTGTTCCAGACTTTCTGAAGAGCCGAGACAAGGCCTATGCGAAGTTCTTCAATCAGATGATGAAAACCCAGATGTTCTTCCGGTTCATTGAAGAAAGGTCCTTTGTTTCTGACAGAGATGCAAGCATCGCGTTTTTCGATGAATGCACCGAAAAGGTGAGCCATTATATGATTTTCTGAGATCTGCTTTGGAGCAATTTGTGTACGTCAACATGTAAACATTTAAAGTTTTGCCTTATTACTATATCCATAGTATATTCACAAATTTATATTTAAAAAAAATTCTTCTTGCAGGTTATTGAGACGAGTGATGAACCCAAATTGATAGAAATTGAAAGTTCCCAAGCAAGGTGAGCACTCGGTTATATTTACTTTCCTGTTACAAACTGATACAGTGATCCATTCATTTTTATCTGATAATGATATTGCATCAACTCAGAACATACATGATGCATTGGATCATGAAAAAAATCTAGTGTATTAGATCATGTTTTAATGAAATTATTGTTGAATATGGGTGAAATATTCCAGACGTGACGTTTCATTTAATGAAATTATTCACAATGTTTTTTAGTTGTGTTGTGTCCAACATGATTCTATCGGTGTATCGCATATCGGTGAAAGATTTCCACTGCGACGTCAAGCAATACTTCACTCACTTTATTGCTGTATTTCTTTGTAATTCCAGCGAGCGTACAGTATTCATCATGCCCCCAGAACCCACAGGTCTCCCCGAAGGACAAATATACAGGTACGGTGTTTACTCTTGTAGACTTTAGTGTATATAGGAATAGTTTTTATGTCCTGGTTATAAGATAACATGCTTACCACTGTCATCACACAGACCAGGGCATACATCAATGTTCCTTCTCAGATCATGCTGACACAAAGATAATGCTGACACAAAGATCATGCTGACACGCAGATCATGCTGACACGCAGATCAATGTCAGGCTGTCATCCCCAACTAAGCATACCGCCAATATAAACTAATGTCAAACATTACTTGCTGGCCGGGTGTCCATGGTTACTAGTTTTCTCGGTTAAACTCGTAGGTGTGCTACCTTTCCATAATTATTGGCGTGACCTAAACTTAAAAGCGAATAATTACCTGAGGTTAATTCAGCAGAACATTTAATCAACAACTCTTCTAAATATTGCAGGCCCAATTTCACGGTGTTGCTTTTCTTTCACCAACAAGTTCTAAAAGTACACATATAAATTGATTCTGACCTTGTTATGCCAGCTAAGCATCCTCAGTTTTTAGAGCCTTTTTATCTCTCGGAAAATTGATGATTACTTTATTTGCTCATCTAAAATTGAAACTATTAATGCAAGGATGTCGTCTAGATAGGCGTCACAGAATCGAAACTATTAACCCTCTCCCTGCTGAAGGCGACTTAAGTTGCCCGATCACATGCAGAAATAGAACACTTTGATTTTATTCAGCAATGAGAGGGTTAAAGCAAGGATGTCGTCTAGATAGCCGCCACAGAATGATTTAACTGCTTTGCTGCACCGGTGGATATTGAAGTCGTCAGGAGGCTTTTACCTGACGGCCATCATTTCTGACATTTAGTGCAATAATTGAATCATGGTGGAATAAGCTTGTAGCATCCTGATTCAATTCTCCGTGAAAAACCATGGAGCGGCAACAGATTGCTGAGGTTATATTTCCCCCGGGACGAATAAATGTGTCGTCAGGGCTGGGATTCCCACTCCTGACCGGGTTTTATCATAACCAGAATGTCGTAACCTGAAGAAAATAACTGCTGTGTGTGCAGGTGATTCAGGGTTTGTGGTGTTTAAGTACCTTGATCATAGCAAATGGAAGTGGCATGTGTATTGGTGATGGAAGGAGAGTACAGGTGATGCAGATTAGATTTACGAAGTGGGTTTTGTGAGTTGAGGTGCAAGGATGATATTTTCTAGTCGGGAGGCAGATTTCTAGTTAACTCTCCCCCTCCTAGATCGACCAGAATAATGCTCAACAGGGCGTCATTGCCTCTAGCAGGGAAAACGTTAAAACTGATGGATGGTCTTTTGAATAATGTATCGCACTGCGAGAACAGTTACCAATAAATTGTTTTCCAATAATGTATGTATTACCCAGTGGAGATAGCAAGTTAGAATGTACATATGGTTTAGTAGGATACTTTGAACCATTTATTTCCTTCAGCCAATGTTTAGTTGAGGCAGCATGGAACCTTGGCATGAACAAAGTTAACATAACCAACAATTTTATCGCCACTTATTCCCCTAAAAAAATATTAAACAATAAATAAAAATATTTGATTTGAATTATAACCCAATCACGTTGACATTATGTTCCCTGAATCGGCCTTTATATTTCTCCCATGACGGCCATTAAGAAGAGATTAAAGTGAGCCATTACAATGCTTTTACAGCACCAGCATCTCAGTAAAACACTGTAAAACACTCAGGCTTTGGTTCATCAACAGTGCAGACCTACTGGTGAGCAGCAGGAGGTTTGTGTTGATCATAAGCACTGAGTGGAAGTGGTTGCAGAGGTAGAATGTCGTATTGATTACGTGTTGAGCAATCCTGAAAGGGCGACGGTTTTACGGCGTTTTCGGACAATTGCCTCCTGCTGTTTGAAACATGCTTAGTCTCTGTTGCTGCTTGACATTGCTTGTTTATGGGAGTCCTCCTGGGGGTAACATACAAGGTGCCCCGCCCATATGCACCTGCAGCAGTGTCAGGTCAAAGGTCGAGGTCACCAGCTGTGCCGCATTGGGGCGAAATGACTTTGTGGTTTTATGATATGTATTGGTCCCAACTTCTTGGCACAGCAGTTAATGGTAAATGTCACAGCACTACTGCAGTGCAGTATTATAACACAAGGCTGGGAGTGTGCAACGTGAAGGGAATTGTAGCCAGATGACATTTGTACAGATAACCACATGCACCATGAAAGTTATAATATTTATAAACTATTTATAAAATTTTCCTAAAATCATGAAAGTTTAGGTTTTCTATTCCAATCTGATTAACAATGTAATTTTTATTGTATTTCCCCCCCGATTACTGTCCATTTTCTATATTGTTAAAGTGAACTCGGCTATCGACAGTGACACACCTGATTTCATTATGATTGAAGGGAAGTAACTCTGACTTACATTTTGACTTGACTGGAAACGCATCTCTTTCAGCTATAATGGATTCCCAGATTTGAAGAGTGAACTGTTCCTAGTGAAGAATCCATCCACACTTACCATCCCTGGCAAACCAGCAGCATGTCCCAACAGTCCTTTGGCACGTCGCACCAAACAAGAAATCCGTTCTGCCCAAAAAGTATACACTTTTTTTGTGTCCTTGTTTCGTCCAACTTTTCGATTTGGATTTTAATTCTACAATCTTCATAAATCTCAAGGATTAAAATATTAAATTAACGGTTAATGTTATGACTCGTGTAAAACAAAAATCTTTCTTGTTGACAGATCGCACATCAGAACATCACCAGTCCTCATCGCTGGGGAAAGTAAGTATGATTGAAATATTTACCAGTGTTGATAATGCTTTGATATTTGAGAGTCAATAATACTGAAAATAATAATCCTAAACGTCTATTTGGTGTTTATGTGCAGCAGAATACAACTATCATTGTTTGAAATTTGAGAGTCATTGATCCTGAGAGTCCAATAACATAATTACATGAAAATAATAATCCTGAACTTCTACAGTTTAGTTCTTTTGGCGTTCATGTGTGCCAGAATGCAATTACAATTGGACGTTGTTTATTTCTACAGGTGGCTGGCCGCAAACTGTTACAGCCTCTGGTTCATTGGCCTCCCGGCCTTCGTCAGCGTGCAGCAGAACAAGGAAGAGGCCTTCAAGATAGCCTTCGCGGTCCTCAGGAAGATGGGCCAGTCCAAGCTCGTCTCCCTGGATGAGGTAAGCTGCTACTGCATGGACTTCCAGCACTGGACATCACCCGTTTACGGTCGTATGCTCGACTAGTTACAATGCCCGAGTAATACCCAAAGGGAGAGAACTGCCACTGATGCCGTACCTCCCTGTGTTTCAGGTATGTTACCGGGTGCTCATGCAGCTTTGTGGCTACTACAACGAGCCGTTCTTCGCCATCAAGGTGTTCCTAGCCATGAAGAAGCACGGCGTTCAGCCAAACGCCATCACGTATGGGTACTACAACAAGGTAAGTACACACAGCATGTAGGATCCGGCAGTAAATTACTGTCCTATAAATGTTGCTGTCATTGTTTACATGAGGAAGTCTTAATCTTTCAAAATGGTTCAAAGACTGTTGAATAGAGATATTTAATTGTTTGTTTTTTTATTTTGTGATATTTATTAGAAATTTACTAACTTCTATGTACACATGTTGTAAGATTTTAGCTCTAATAAGGAGATGTATGAATACAGGAATCAAAATTAGCACTAGCCGGCTACCAGATGGCTGCAGCTTTCAAATTGTAGTTGATTATTCGAAATATGTTAAATGTAAATGCTTCCATGTTTCCAGATGATCCTGGAAGCGACGTGGCCAGTCCAGATCAACAGAGGTCGCCTGCTGTGGACCAAGGTTCGGAACGTCGTCATGGGAATGGCACAGTTCCGCAAGGCGTTGCGACGACGCAGCATGTCCATCTGCTCCAACTCCGGCAGCGAGTTCGACCAAATCAGCCGCACCAGCGTGGACAGCTATCTCCAGGACGACGCCATCAACAACGGTGGCGCCAAGTCTGAAATAGTCGTCGCTGAGTCGGCCGCGGTCGCCAAGGCCAGCATCGAGGAACGGCTGAGTACCGGTATGTGTAAACGTTTGTCAGCCTCATTCTGGACCTATATTTAAAAGCTACACCGTACACGACCCAACCTGCTTTGCATCGCATGATCACTCTTTTCCTTAATTAAGTACACGTGCGTATTAAAGTGCTCACTGCAAGTGCCATATTAAGATAGCTATCGGTTCAATGAGTGTAAAGTTTGTGTGTTATTGTAAAGAAAAGAAATAAGGCACATGCTCGTGGGCGCTTTGCCCCCCAGCTACGACCTTGACCCTATTCCATTTGCTATGCAACCCTATAGGTGGCAGCTCAGACAGAGGGTATAACTCTATGACCCAAGAAGACGTCAAACGGTTGTCCCAGATTCTCGGCAGTGTGGACGAAACTGACACAAAAGTAGAAAAGAAAAAGAGCGAGGGGCGGAAACCTCTAAGGTTTAGTTTCCGGAAGAAGGTTGCCAGATCGCCATCGTCGACCTCCAACGGCAAAGGTGATTACTCGTCAGTGGACGTTGCTTCTGCGTTTGCTTGGCTCAACAGAAGGGTTTGTCACTGCTAGGTTAGCCGTCTCTTCTCAGGTGCTGACGGACAGAAAGGAAGCCAGTAGTCGGACAACATGCCGACATCGCCAGGGCGTTCAGTGTCTCAGCAAATCAAGCTTGTTGATTTTAATTGGGACTTGTTATCCTTAAAACTCTTTCGACAGAGTTTGAATCTGCACATGTACAATTTTTGTCTTCCTAAACATGCACACAAAGATAAGAATTTCCATAATTATCTGTAAAATTATATTTATTAACTATGTTTTAATTTGAAATCAGGAAAAATGTATCATGTTAATCAAAATACAAATTTGCAAAAAAAAATTCAAATCGGTTTCCTTCTTAAACAAACGCTAAGAAATATTTGACTACATATTAATCCTCTTCGTTACAGTTGTGATTACTTCTGAGAAAAGTCATGAACGCATTAGTCTAAATTTGTTGATGTCCATCATTACAGACAGCTTCAACGAGACACAGCCACCACGGCGGAGGCTGGGGAGTATCGTCAGGAAGTCACTCGGCAGTAGAAGCAGCTTTGACAACTCCGAGGCCATCAAAGGCAATCTCGGTAAGTCACCTGGCGTATGATCATGATTTCTGTCAGGAAGTCTGTTAACTCTTTGTCGCAGTGGGAATATATCACCCATGTCGGGAATATATCACCCATACTCTTCTCACAAATGTTTTCTTGCATATCTTAATTAGTAATTATGTTGTAAGATAAAGTTTTGGTAAAATATTCCCACTTTGACGTAAATAATGAATTAATTAATTCCTTCATTTATGACAATTATTCACTGACCACTAATCTTCTGACAGCTTAATTACAATGTCTGGGCAGACCATGTGACATGTAGAAGTTGCCCTTCTTGCTAGCAACTTGCTACCAGTAGCAGTCATTTAGCCTCAGTATAGGCTGTGTCCTAGCCGACGCCAGGCTGTTCTCATATCGCTATGTTGTCTGTACTTCAGTTGGCAGCTCGGCCGGCTTGCTGATGATCAGCCAGAAGTCGCTGGACCACGGCGCCTTCCTCCGGGAGGACTTGGACACCATCGCGGCCAAACACCGACGGCGACACAAGAGTGCCGGCGAGTACCAGACCAAGGGCCGCTCCAACAGCCTCTTCTCCAGCTGGCGTCCCCGTCACTCCACCAGCTCCACCAGCGCAGGCAACAACAGCAGCGATGCTGTGACCCCGCGGCCCCTGGATCTTGTGCTGCAGGACAAGGACGAGGTATTACAGGAGGACACGTCCGCCAATGACAGCGTGTTCCGGGGATTGAAGGAGGACGTGAAAGAGGACGTGAAGGACAGCGGGGTGGAGCTGGACAAGAATGTGCGTGTCGGTGAGGACAGTGAGGACGGTCCCGCCGATACGGATTCCAAAGACAAGTCGGACGCCGAGTGCAATTATTCCGTTCCGTTGACGATAAACGTGGAGATGGTGAATGGGTGCAGTGCCGAAGCCACACCGACGGAGATCAGCCACAGCTTGTCTCAGGGCTTCAGCACCCCGGTCACGGAAAACGATCCGCTCGGGTTCTTCCGAGACCCCACTGGTGCCGAGGACGTGTCTGTGATATCCAAGGGAGATAACTCAGTGAAGTCTCCCGAGCACAAGTCGATTCTTTCTAGTACGCCGTTCGCAACGATTGTGGAGAATAAGAGGACTCCCGAAGACGGCGATGGGAGTGTGTGTTCCGAGTGCAATAAAGGAGTTAGTAACAGCATGGAGAGTGGCGATTCTTGCAATAATAGCGGGTCCTCGGCGTTCAGCAAGATGCTGGGTGCTGTAGGGAGGACGAGCAGTTCGCCGGATTGTTTACAGGACAAGGAGAGGAAAGCTCAGACTCTGCCGACTCAGTGCCGGAGCGGCGAGAACGACCCTCCCATCAACTCGTCCCTCTCGCTCAACGAGACCCCCGAGAAACGATCACGGCCGACGGACTTCATGTTGAAGAGAAGCCAGAGTCTGAGGAAGACGAACGAGGTGATTGGCGGGGCCCTGAGGTTCGCTGCCAAGGCGGCGTTCAGTAAATTCAACGAATTGAAGCAGGTGATCACCACCCCGAGTAAAGCCGACTCGGACTCGTCTCTGGCGCGCTCGCTGGATGAGCGTGACAGCGGGACCGGGGACGACGAGGAGAGTAGCAGCACGGTGCTGGACCCCAGACTCGGAGGCAGTCAGGACATCCCCACTCACACCGCCGGCAACAACGGCATGTCGCAGCGCACCTCGCAGATGTCGTTCGGCAAGTTTCTTCACGCAAAGGCTGTTTTCCTTGGCACACAACCATTTACTATGCTTGTAGTAGTACTTCCTCAGACATTTATTGAGAATATCATACACGCAAAGTCGATGCTAAAATGAAGGATTATTTTTTCAGAGATCTTGACAAAATATTGCACAAAAAGCTGATGGTAAAATGAAGTATTAATTTCCCAGAGAATTCTTGAAATATCATGCACGTCAAGCTGATACTGACATAAAATCCCATCTCAAAATATTATGCGCATGCACTGAATGTAGACATTTCTGCACAAGAAAGAATCTTCAATGGGCATCATATACGAAATCCTACTGCACTATCAGTTTCTATAGGATTACACAAGAGATCAGAGAATGCATTATGTATTCAGTGACAGTAATTGTCAACTTCACACGTTATGGTATCTGTGTTGACCACTTATGTTTCACGACCATGTTTTTGTTTGTTCAGGGAGTGCCCCATCACCGTCCTACCTGGACACCAACATGGTCAACAACGGCATCAAGTCGCCCGCCCTGGAGAAGACGCTGGCGCCACCTACCAACATCGCCATGGAGGTGGAGATAAGCAGCTGTTCTCGGTGCACACACTGCCACTGTCTGATGTACGACGAGGAAATCATGGCTGGATGGTTTGCCGACGACTCCAACTTGAACACCAGGTATAGTGCAGGCTGGTCAGGTGTCCTGGCTACCTTTCTTCAAGGCCCTATCCCGCAGCGATGTTAAACTCCATATTCACTCACTCATTCATAGCCCTATCAGTCTTAGAAATTCAGAAAATAATAAGGGGTCCTTCTCCATAAGCCCAATGTTAATGGTCAAATCCGCAATTTGCGGGTGGTTCCATAGATACTGTTAACATAGCAGATTTTCAAATAACCCCCAGGACCCTCTAATTCGAACACTGTCTGACATTTGTAGCTCAAATTAGGATTCTCACAACACTATGATTGCTATGTGAAAATGACTACAGTTCAACATGTTATTTTCTCAGCTACTTAGAAAAATGTCGATTAAAACTATCTAATTCTTGTCATTATTTAGTTTTGTAGTACATCATGTCTGTTTCGTTGTATATTTGTAGTACAATCTATTAATGTGGTTATTATTTTAAATTTCAGATGTCAGTTCTGTCCATCCAAATTTGTTCCACATCTCCAGATATATGTTAAGGTGAGTAGAAGTATGACCTGTTGGATACTACCTTTGAATGGCCTCGATGATTTTAATGACTGAAACCCATCCTACAATTTGCTGAAAGCAGGTACATCATGCTTGGTTGATGTTTCAGGACTGGAGAGGGTCAGGGAAATGTCCGATCGTAAGCGACCGCTCCAATCCTCTGGGGGACCTGAGAGTGGACGACACGGATGGAGAACACCTCACGGCTCGCGGCGGAATGGACCGCCAAAACAGCTCAACCTCGTCCATCTCAATGTCCAGCTCTGACCTCCCGCAGATTATCGGGGAGGGCATGGACCTCGACAGTTCCGCCGCTCTCGGGGTGCCGGGCCATCCGTCCCAAGACGCCAGATCCACGCCCGTCGCACAGTCCATGAGCCTGCAGGTTAAGGATCCGGCGTTCTTCGACATGAACCTGGCCTCCAGGCGGAGGACCACCAGTGAGTGTCTGACGCACGCCACGGACAACACGTCGTTCGGGTCGTCGGTGGAGTCGGTGGATGGGTTCGGGGCGCGGGTGCTGCGGTCGCCGCTCAGCATCTCCATCGACGAGGACGAGGAGCTGCCCACCGTTCCCAGGACCATCCCAGAGATGAAGAAGGAGTTCATGACCAGGTGAGTGATGGGATACGTTGTGTCTATCTTTAATGGTGCAGGTCTAATTAGTGATTTATTATAAAGTAACGTTGTTGTCGCCTATGGGTGAGATATTCCAGCTATGTGGTAAAACAATTGGGCGGGTGGTAGCACATTGCTAGAATGTTGGGACTTTGGAGCCAAAGTTTCCAGGTTCAAACCCTGCCCCGGGAGCCCGGCATCAATGTTCGCAAAAGTTACATTTTTGACGCGATAGGATGCACTGTTTGTAGATTGGCAATGCAGATATCATTCTTGGTCTTGTGCTCGCAGGTTTACTGCAACATTCAGTGCTACAGATGTTGCATGTTTCATCTTAAGTTGTGAAATTAGTGAAAGATTCTAGAAAGCGACTCTAAACCCCAATTCAACATTAAAATGAACAGTTCTGTATGTACAGTATGACTATTAGTTCTCTATTTAATTAACAATTCATTCTCGAATTAACCCTGCTACAACATAACGTACTAACTCAATGAGTCTATGTGACTATGACTATTATCTGACTATATAACTGACTGTCAGCTCAGTGTATGCCTGACTACTTGCAGGTCGACGTGTTCCATCCCGCCCGTGGTGGTGCTCTACCTCAGTCCCATCGTGCTACGGAAGGAGCTGGAATACATCCTGGACCACGAAGGCGACCAGTACCTGGTGTCCGACTCCTTCGTGGACGAACACCCCATCATCTTCTGGAACCTGGTACGCATAGCCCCGCACACTTTCAAATAGACAATGAAATCATTATCATATACTTGCATTGAACTTATTAAAAGCCTAGTTGATGGTGATGTTAATATAAATTTAGCTTATTTTTTTATCAACTTGTTTATTTTGTATTTAATTTTGTAATTTTTTTATTTAATTTTGTAAATATATTTTTGCCAACTAATATATCTTTAATAATAATAATGTGTACATTCATTTTGCGCCAAATCCATGCTCTAAAGCATGCTCAAAATGCCACATTACCCCGCGGCCCGGTCAATGGATCAGTGTGGTCTCATTGTTCCCTTCTCAACTCCCTTTCCATATGATCATATCTTTTTCAGATCTGGTATTTCCGTCGCCTTGAAGTTCCTAGTCATCTGCCCGGATTACTACTCACTGCCAAAACAGTCAGCAGATTCCAGGATGTGAGTACACGCTCATCTACTAAGGATATTTCATGTGCAGTTGTCCTTTTCCCCATTGTCGTTGCACATGGTTGAAAGATTTGCACTGTGACATTGAGCAGTGACTCGTCCAAAATACTATTTTCACAGCATTTTCTTCGGATTCTGGCTTCTTATTGTGTATTCGTTGCACATGAGTAAAAGATTTGCTCTGTGACGTTGAGCAGTGACTCGTCCAAGATAATATTTTCACAGCATTTTTTTCGGATTCTGGCTTCTTAATTTGTATTCATTACACATGAGCGACAGATTCCCGCAGTGATGTTGAACTCCATAATCACTCGCTCAGTGTAATGTATTATGTTCATGAGATCCGATTTCTTTTCAGACCGCCAATCAAGAGACGACATACGACCATCGCCATGTCTTGATACGACCGATGTGGGACAATGTTCGTCTGCACGATGAACTCGGCCTTCCAATGTACATAGCATGGAGCGCCGGTATGCTTTAAACAATATTTATTTGCCCCCAAAATAGTACTTAGTAACATACACACATAAAGATGAAGAATGGGAAATGGATGGGCAAACAGGAGGTAAAATCCTATGTAAATGCCTTTCCACTTCAAAGCGCAGGTATAAATATTGAAAAAAATATGAACTTTAATTTTTTTTAAAATTCCAATCTTTATTTTCCCATTCAAAGTTGTATAAGAGTACAGCCTGGTATATGCCTGGTATTACCTCTGTATGCTTGCAATGCTTAGAGAATTTCGTTTCTAATAACACATTTTGATAATTCTGCGCCTACAGGTCACAGGTCAACAGTGGTGGATGCCCTAGTCACAGAGTCCCAGCCATTTAGCAGAGCGTAAGTACCAACACTGGCATCAGTTAGCCATACTCTAATCTACATGTAACTGTGTTGAACATAACATGCTAGAAACCAATGGAGATTCTAATAATATGGTATTTCTCGTCATGAATCGAAAACACAACAAATATTTAACTCAGAAATTCCATTAGTATGACTGCATAATATATACATTTTGAACAAAGGAAAGTTATTGTCTGAATAAAGTTTATGAAACTAAGGATTTCTTTACAACAACTACATTTGTCCATATGGCGTTGATGTGTTGTTGTGATTACTAGTAATAATGTACTTGACACTTCAAACAGAAGTCTGAAGTCCGAAGTCTGTATAGTCATCACAACCAGACATCGTAACATAGACTCATGTATTTGTAGTCATTTGACCAATAAATCCATAATTTCATAAATACTGTATGGTCAGCCAATAGTTAGCTGACCTTTGTTGTGATTGTGCCATGTTTCAAAGAAGTAAATTCTATCTCTTGCTTCCAGACAAATGCATCAGATGATCTCCTGTATCCAGTGCAACGACGTCCTGTCGCCGATCAAACTCGTCATGAATTGTCGGCGGCGTCTGAAGCAGCGAAAACAACGATTCCGAAGTCTGTACCGAGAAATCCTCTACCTGGCTTTCATCGCGTGCGGGAGAGATAATATTGATCATGGTGAGTACAGTAATGAAGACTGATGTTAGTGATAAATTTCAATATCGCATACTAGTGAACGATTCCCGCAGCACGTTAACCATCAAAGAAATATAAATGTTTGATAATGTATATTTTTCGTTCAAATTGTGATATTCCTTTGATGCATATATATTTTCTTAAATTGTGATATTCATTTCATGCAAACATTTTTCATTAAAATTGTGATACAATTAATCCTTTGATGCATATGTTTCCATTAAAATTGTGATATTCCTTTGATGCATATATGTTTTAATTCAAAATTGATATTCCTTTGATACATTTATATTTGATTGTCGTCGCCTATGGGTGAGATATTCCCGCCGCGACGTTAAACATTAATTCAATCAATCAATCAAAATTATATTTGATTAAAATTGTGATATTCCTTTGACACAGTATTACATTGTCCGGTGTTGTTACATTGCAGATGCCTTCGACAGAGAGTTTAGTCTGGCGTTTGACAAACTGAACCCTGCGGAAGTTCGTCGGCTGCAAAACGACGACAAGCCGCGTGGTGAGGGAGTCATGTGGTGTCGGAGAGTGTTCGGAGAGCTGGAGATGTGAACAGATGACATCATGGAAATGTGAACGGATGACGTCCTGGATATGGAGATGTGAACGGATGACGTCCTGGATCTGGAGATGTGAACGGATGACGTCATGGATCTGGAGATGTGAACGGATGACGTCCTGGATCTGGAGATGTGAATGGATGACGTCCTGGATCTGGAGATGTGAACGGATGACATCCGACCTGGAGATGTGAACGGATGACGTCCGACCTGGAGATGTGAACGGATGATGTCCGACCTGGAGATGTGAACGGATGACATCCTGGATCCGTTCACTGGTGAAATGCCCGCTGAAACACTGGCATAGGAAACGATTCCAATTAACGTTCTTCCCGATGGAGGCTGTGGAATAACACCTGACAGTGATAGAAAAACACTGTGTTCTGAGAAAATGGAGCTTATTAAAGACATAATGACTGACGGCGAAGTGCACACACACTCATGCATACACATATAAATACACATGCAAGCATACCAGACCCAATATCTGGTTTGATGATCAAGTTTCTGGGAGATTTCTCAAAATATATTTTGTGTTAATTAATGAGTTTTCATATGAAGCAGATCATGGGTATCAATTCTATACAAGAAATATGTTAGTGATTTTTGTCAGTGTATGCATAACAATATTACAAATAATTGCTAAAAATATAAATTGATAGTGCTAGGTAGCTCACGAATGAGTATGATTATTATCTCCGGATTCTCACAGAGAATGTGTGCTCTTTTCAATGCACAGTGAAGATCCTGAGAGAACGCGACCAAAAAGCAATATATAATTCTGATGGTGTTTAACCAGTTTGTCAGCTGAACGTTTGCAGTAGTCAGTCTTACTGTGTTTTTCATTTGTTTTGCACAATGAAAATGTTTGTTTTCTCTTTACAAGTTTGATTCCCAGAGACAATGCATCACACATTGACATTAATTTGTTATTTATCATCATTCCATCAGTTTTGAAAGGACAGTGTTTCTTTTGTATATCACGTAAATTTTCAGTTATTGTTTACTTTCATTTTCGTTAAGTTTGTTACCTTGACCAATCGGGGGCTTTACTTGGTGTGTGTATTTTCTGTGCAATCTTGTAATATTTCTTTTTCTCGCTCATTATTTCAGTTATGGACAATTTATGAATATATTTGAAATGTAGATTTCACATTTCATTGTCATTACATGTTGATTTATCCCTCTTCTTGCTGGATTAGGCACAGAAATGGCTCTTTTGAGCGTTTATGGTTGCCTTCAGCTTGGCGAGAACCTAATTAACATTTCGAAGAAGGCTACATATTCTCAAAGAACTATTTTTCAATTATTTTAAGCTGATCCACCTTTTGAATAAGATTTCCGAACATTGGAAATAACATTGACAATGTCACTCTGTGAAAATCTTGAATTTAGAGTGGAATCGTGTTTTCTTTCTATGGGTTTGTTTTTTGGGGTGATACCTATTGTTTGTTGTGTTGTTGAGACTATTGTCCCCAGTTCACGTTTAGTCTTGTAAACTTCCAGTTCGATGACAAATCTCTCGCTCCATTTGATTTTGTAAATATTTACATATTTCATGAAAGTCACTGTTTTTGTTGTTGTAACTACAAGCAGATTCACATGAATATTTGACTGTCGTAGAAACCTCCCAAGATTTTTGGTTGCTTTGTCAGACGAACCCTGAATTATACACATTGTGTTCATGAGCAGTATTATTGCATGTGTATATATACGGATATGTATATAGAGAAGAGATTGTTGACCTGGATGAATATTTATTGGCACGTGTTGACGATGAATCTAAATTGTTCAATGAAGCCAAATTGACACCTGCTATCCCATGTTCAAAACAAACTTAATAAGTTCAGATTGATCTAGTCCTCGTGTATATCAGAAATAAAATGCAAATCTAAATACTGTCCGAATAGTGGCAGAACTGAATAGCGGAGTCTGTTTAGTTAGAATACATTTAAATTGTTTGTATTCAATGAAATAATGCTAACAATATTACTGTTATGGTTACAATCATGGGCGTAACTTCCTATATACGGTACACTATGTACCCTGATGCGAATTCATTTATGCAGTAGTGCAATAGTTTTGTATTGAATACAACAATAACTACACTTGTTACTTACTTGGCTCATCATTCCAGGTGACATTTTCTTATTTAAGAATGATACAACATACGCATCTTTATGCTAATTAAAACATGAACAGAATATGTTAATTACGTTGCATGATGTAAGAACGCTTTTCAAATTTGCATTTCTAATATCTAAAAAATATGCTCAAGTTCCAATTTCCAATGCTCAAGTTGCCAGGAAATGATAATTAATGACAAACCTTAAAAATAAATGTATGTATCTTAGGGTAAAGCAAATACATTAATTTAACCCTATTCCTGCTGGTGGAAATCTGAGAAGCTAATTAATCCAGCAGGGAGAATGTTAATGACGATGGACTAGTTACGCCCATGATGATACACACTCTGTCTAGCATTCGTCGTAAATGGGTGAAAGATTCCCGCAGCGACGTTAAACTCCATATTCACTCACACTCTGTCTAGCATAACGTGGGTTAACGAATGCTTACAATGCGCAGTAAGGCTTCATTATGTGTCTTACGATTCTGAAGCTTCGACTTGAATTCCGTGATACTGAAGTCCAGTAATGTACAGAAACTATTCCCGACTGTGATGTAGTACTATTCCTGATGTTAACGACGATGGTTGTGTATATTAGAGTGCAGAGTTGTACATAAGACTTGTACACTGTTGTACAGCTGTTGAACTGTAAAGGTTATCTATATAGAACAGTTCCTAGTGTGTAGTACATGCAAGTATGTTTAGTATGGAAATACCTCATGTCCAAGAGAAATTAAATTGTTGAAAAGAAACTGATATATATATATATAATTCAATATTACTTAACGTATACATGTACTAAGCGATAACTACTAATATTTGTCATTGCATGTTGGTGAAATATTCCCACTGCAACAAAAGCACTAATTTATTTGTTGTCTAGATAGTTTAAATCTCTCTCCGTGCTGTATTAGGCACAGGCACTGTTCTAGGGCAGGTCCAATTGCCTCCAGCATGGAGAGAGTTAAATTAAAATATACATTTTTGTCAGTTTGTGAAATAATAATGTTTTTTAACAAATATCTTTTTATCAATTCAAAAATGTAATTGCACAACAGTTAATAACAATTCGTTTATTCCTGAATATTGTTTGATTTATTATGAAAAAATCATGAACCTCCATCTCGCTCTCACAATTATGTTTTCTCTACCTTTTTCTTTAGTCTGTAATTGTTGTTAGTTTAACACTAATGCTGGATCCCTCGTTTTTTTTCAATAGATCTATTTTTATAGCGCGTTTAGATTTGCTGAGATTATGATGAGAAGGCTGTGGTGATGGTGTATGGCTTGTAATGAATACAGTGTAGAACTGTCTGCTCAATTCCAATACAAGAAACTAGTCCTTGTCAGTTGTACAGTCTCAATATGGCAATACCATTGGTTATGTTCCTCCGTCATGTGAAAGTGATTAGACAGGTAACTATGAAATTATGTACTTTGAATCATGTCTTGCTGGTCTTGCAACATCATAATGCTGTCAGCAGTTAATTGTGACATTGACTGAATAAATCACTTTGAATTTATTACGACTTTCTTTGCTGTTCTTTTATTGGAGAATATTTGATCATGTTTATGTGGAAAAACAGATATACGGTATATGATACTAGCTCTGCTATGGTCGCAAGTAATCGCCATACGAGCGACGTCAATTTGAACTCAACCGCAGCCAATCACGGCGTCGCCTAGATAAACGCTTGAGGTCGTTTATAAACTGTCTGCTCCGTATAACATGTAAACTGGCCACTGATTGGCTAACACTGCATAGCGGAGGCACGTGACCGGAACCCATGATGAACGTTGACTATTCGTGGAGGTGAGGTCAAAGAGCAATCTGTTGCGAAGTAAATGCCGGACATGTGCAAGTTTTCCACTGAAGTCACTGGTCTGCTGCCATGCTGTGTATTCCATAGAAACTACTTACGTCGGAAGTTATTTATAATTGGGTGCATGGGATGCCAGTTTTCAACTTTGCTAAACATAATAACCTGGGTATCGTTTCTCATAGCACTCTCTTAGCAATGTATTAGCTAGCTCGAGAATCCTCTAGCTATATGTGACTTTATATATAGGGTATAGCCATGTAAGATGGCTATACCCTATATATAAAGTCACATATGGCCAGTTACAGCTAGAGGATTCTCGAGCTATGTATTAGCTATCGGCAAAGAGAGTGCTGTGGTCCCTTAGCGGCTAAGAGAGCTTCGAGAAATGGTACCCTGCCTGAGAGTATCTTTAGATTCGTTCCTACCCTACACTGAGGGGACCCTGACTGAAAAACGTGTGGTGTCGTCTTGGGCGCCCAGTAGCTGGAGATGGAATCTCTGAAAGAGTGTCGGGGGAAACGCCGACTTGGGTTGTATATGTATGTCTACTCTGCAGGAAGTTGAAAAGGAAAACTGACACTAATCTATATTTATGAGTGTGAAGTAATGTAGTGCTATATCGATCATGCATAGATTTGGTCTACATATAAACGCACACATTATATTATTAATATTACATTTAAATATTGAATAAAATATAACACTAGAGTACATATATTATATATACCGGTAATAAGATCAATGATGAACATTTCAGTTACAAAGAAAAACTAAATATCCTTCAGATCTCATTTGATATAGAGTTTTTGTAAAATGATTAACTTTACTATGAGACCCAAAAAATAACAACTTTATGATTAGAGATAGCTGTGAACAGCTCAGTTATTCAGATTGCTAACAAGGGGAAGTAACTCTCAAATAAGCACCTGTCAAGTTTGCGAGGAACAAAATGCACATAGTCTAGGTAAATCTCTCATTCTTCCGTTCATCACCACTATTTCCCCATAATAGTTACATTTATATATAAATCAATGTTGTAGTCGTGTTTATGAATAGACGTGATCAGTCTATAGAGTAGATAGTAATACTGAAAGCTAGAGAGACTGCCAGATGTGTTGCAAAATAAATTGAGAATTTGAGGCCTTGCACTGAACAATCATTTGGGTGTCAGAAAACAATTTGGTGGCGTTAGCAACCGCGGAAAATCCCATTGTCTTGCCACCCAAGATGCTATGTGCCGTATTGAGTGACATGCAAGGTCTCAATTTAAAATTTTCACTTTCAGTGTGACTGAATCACAAGCATCTCATTTAGGAAATATTTCCACCCGCACCTCTTTTTTTTCTGTCCATATTTTCCTCTCCCATCTTTCACATTGAGAAAACGTTTTGTTCTGAAATTTCATTGTTTCCAGTAATGAAATATTTGTTATTCCAATGGGGAATCGAACCTGCGCCAACCTGCACATGGACGACAAGTTACCAGGTTCAGCACACCCCTCAATCTAGGAGTACACGCCGATCTAGTAGTTACCTCTCGATCTAGTAGTGAAAACAGTC
>JAUTBZ010174198.1:0-10129 GCA_032361785.1 Lepetodrilus galriftensis | reverse complement strand
AAATGAGTGCACATTGATCCATTGACCGGGGTAATAATGTAGCGCTATGAGCATGCTTCTGAAGCATGGATTTGGCGTGATATAAATGCACACATTATTATTATTATCATGGACACTCAATGCACTAATCAGAAATGCATGTTGGTCATGCACCTCCAATAACAAACTCAGCAGACTAAGTTTATTAAAAATAAATGGCCACTCTTGTTGATAAATCTGCTATTTATAGTAGCAGAAGCAGATGTCTGTGTGGACCTCTTGATCTGATTGTGGGAGAAGAACCCACAGCAGCCTTGTGGTAGGGTTGTGGTACAGTAAGACTCCAACAAACCATTGCTGGTACTGATAACTCTAGGATGAGAACTGTACACTGTGTTTTCAAACATTGCATTGTCTTCATTCTTGGAGATCGTGGCAAATTGGTGAAAGATCACCACAGCGATGGTAAACTCCATAATCAATCAGTCACTCATTATTGGAGAAGACATTGAGCCCCAAGACCAGATCTGAAACTTGAATCTATTTCAAAGACTATAGTACAGAATGACATTAGTTTGACAAAGTAAAAAGAAAATTAAAAGAAAATTTTAAATCTTGTCGAAAAACATTTTGAAATCGGAGAAGTTCAAGCACCACACAAACATGCAAATGCTTCTTTGGAAGATTGTTAGTCTGGTGGATTTTTTAGAGTTGAGTTGTTCCTCAACAAATGTCATATGTCTTGTGCAGTCTCGCTCAGCCTCGCGCAATCTCATGCAGTCTCACTCAGTCTCGCGCAATCTCATGCAGTCTCACTGATGTCCTCATTCTGTCGACTATAGGTAATGTTCAGTCTGTCGGGAATGCCTCCCAAACACCGGCAACCGTTAAAGGTACGTCCGTAGGTCTGTGCGTCTGTAGGTAGGTCTGTCTGTGCGTGCATCTTCTGATGGTCGTCTCCCATCCTTGCAGTGTTGTGTAGGCCTCGGAGCAGTCACAGTGCAGTCACGGACTGCTGTCATCACCCTGTAGTCATCTTGGGCTGCTGTCATCAACCTGTAGTCATCTTGGGCTGCTGTCATCAACCTGTAGCCATTTCCTGTCTTTGCTGTGTCCATATCTGTTGGACCAAGAACCATTCCTGCTTGATTAGGCTTGTCTCTGAAGTGACCCTGAATGACCCTGTTTGACCCCCTGATTCATGCTCGATTTCACCTCCTATGGCCCACCTTTGACCTTGACCACTCAGTTAGTTTCAGGGATTTGCGTGTGCTCGGATTGTATGAAGAGCTTGCTTGATGCTCAAAATAGACGTGACGTGCCAATATAGGACGTGCATCTTGTGTGTTCAAGACTTTCCCAGATAGGACATCATCTTCAGAATGTCCTCCAAGATGTCCTCCAAGATGTCCTTGTCTTGTTGGTATTCTTCAGGACTTTGTGTCAAGTAATACAGCCCTCAAAGTTTGGCTCCTGCATGGCCTGAAACACTTAAAATAAGTGAAATATTGGTTGCCAAATATAAGTAGCCATGGCTCCCAAATTAGTCGCTAAATTGAGCCCTGAAGTAACCTTTGGCAAGACCAATTTGTTTCAGGGGAGTTTTGGCTGATAGAACCTGTTTAAGGTTGCCCACAATATTGAAATTTACATGTTTTAGTTTTGTTGATATCTTTGAGGGGATCTTTGTTGAATACTGGGAATACAGTATACATGGTTACCCAGACCATATCTTTAGAGGATACTTAAACACCATGAAATATTGCTGTGAAAAACAAGTAACAAGCGGCAACTTAGGCCCCTGAATAAGACGTGAACTTGAACAGTCGTAGATATTTGGCCAAAGGGTATGTCTTGGTTTACTCCTAATTCCTTACAGAATTCCAGGTTATATTCAGTTAAATCAGTAAAAATATGAAAATAGGATTGTCCCAGTTGAAAGATAAAGATCAGCTATCTAATCGCCTCGATGGATGACATGCATATTCACTTAATTTATTTTGTGTGTGCATACTTATGGATTATTTACATAAATTATGATATGTCAACTGTACCCATTCGCCCTTTTAATGCTGGAAGTTAAGTACCTTAATGCTCCATGGAGCATTGATGGTGGATGAAACCATTAGAGAGCTTAACCCTCGCCGAGTCAAAAAGATGCAACAAACATCCAGAAAACCTTCGTCACAAATGGGTTAAAGATTCCCTTAGCTACGTTAAACTCCATACTCACTTCAGAAAACCTTCCTTCTAAACCAGAAATTTCAAAATTAAACTAAAATCAGATTTTTTTGAGAGAAAGACATGCAACTACACTTCAGTATGGAGTCAGACAAGGTGGGTTATTTAATCAGGATTGCTTTATACATATCATGTGGCAATGACAACGCTGGCCTTTTGACATTTGTCTTGCTCTGGCAATGCCGTTCCATAAAGGCTCTCAGCATATGACCATGCATGATGTGACATTTAACAAATGGCTGCTTGGAATAGATTTGTGTCTCGGGTATAAAAAGGTATTGAATGTCGACTTAGTATCGGTAAATCTTTGCTAAACAATTCTCATCTCACTGAATGAAGGCCGTGGCGGTTAATTTTGACTCAGGAGATTATGTTACATCGTGGCACCAATCTAGCGGTGATTACCTCGCGCTGATTTTGTTTGCGATTACAAACTCGCCATTGGTTGAAAAATCATTCTGGTTGTTTATTTTCACCTCAGTTATCCAAATCCTGACTTGGCAGAATCTTGGCGCCTGAGTAAGCGATTATTTATGAGACAAACCTATTAGTAATATTACCATGTAGACACACATTAGATTCCCAGTGTTAGGTTGTAGGTACATTTCGCTTATTAATAAGTAGTGGAAAGATTGAACAAGTAAATGTTATCGTCATCAATTTATGTTATATTATAGTTATTATACTGTAATAGACCATACCTGTTTGAGTATCTTAACCTAGAATAGGTAGCAAGTGTCTAAAATAAGTTTGTCACAAATGGGTGAAAGATTCCCACAGCAAAGTTAAACTCCATTATCAGTCCCACTGAAATAGGTACCACTCATACTTTTTCTACTTTTCGATATTTTTAACAACATATATCACCATATTGGTTATTATTGAACTCTAAATATTGACAATTCAAGGGGCATTACTCTGGTTGTGTTTCCTAGTTCCAACAATCAATTAACATTATGTTAATTCTCTCTGATAATCTTTTTTGTACATTTGGGAAAATTGATCTTTATCATTCTGGATATTAAGTCTGTACACATGGATCAATCTACCTGTTTCATGGTAAGGATCTAACTCTCAGGAAGAGTCTTGTATGACAGATCAAACTATGAAACAGTGACATGCTGCGATGTCCAATGACGCCTCTAAAGGCTGTGATTTGTCACAGGCAGAAAAATGGTTCTTAATCAATTTGCCGTTGCTGTCATTCATGTTATCAGAGGGGAGAACGGGGGAGAGAGAGAAAGAATAGTGTATGCGTAATAGTGGCTGTCAGCATTAGCAACACACAATTGATTCCCATCTACAGCCAAGCCCATTAATGCTTTAGCAAACATGTTGTCACCAAGTGCCATGTTTGCCAGATTCGGTAGGCTGTGATTTGCAGCCAGGGAATTATCCGGGCAGTCAGAGAGAAAGAGGACAGAGAGAGAGTGACACTGAGGCCAAGGCAGTCTACCTGTACACAGAGCATGTAGAGTTGTTAGGTGTTGATGAACGCCAGCGTCGTCGATGACGGCAATCGACTGGCAGGAAAGGTGACACGGGCATCAGCTTGTCAGTGTTGTGCCGTACCAATGTTGGCGACGTCGCTGTCTCCTCTGTGCAGTGGCTGACCGTCGTGTCGTCGCCGTGTTGTCGTCTGGGAATGGACGTAAGTCGAGGAAGGATACGACAGGCCTCTCCTTTCCGCCATCTTTTCCATAGGAACCTTAAAGGTAAATCTCGGGGAGTTCTCGTCGGTCGTTTTTCCTCTGGATTCTCCTCCGTTGTGACAGGTTTTTCTGACGAAACTTTCAAATACTTGGTCTGTGTTTATCGTATTGGTCTCAGCGTCGAAGTTTCTATTTCAGGATCAAGCTTCAGGTAGCGGATATGTAATTAAGTTATATGTACATGATATATAGATCATGTTTGCTGTGGATTGGTCCAAATATTCTGATCCGATTTGAATGTTGTTGTACATATAGGCAGGTATGACTTTTGGCAGGTATGACTTTTGGGAGGATAGCCTCAGTTGTGCTCCTATAAATTTGAACAAGAAATAATTGTTCTTGAGTCTTTCTGTTGTTTTTGCTCTTGTTGCAATACCAACAGTATGAAGAAATTAGATACAACTAGTTTGTAAGCTTTCATACGTCTAGAAAATGTACTTTCATCAATCATACAGGTTATTGTACAATACCGGTAGCCCTTTTTGTGATTTTGTTTTGTTTTTGTTTTTGTTTGGTCTATGGAAAGGTGGGGGTGGTAAGATTGGGGTGGTGTTCCAATTATTAGGATCACTAGGATACTGCGAGAGTCAAACCATGTTTTATACTCTCTTTTTTTATATCCCTGATGCTCATTTGTGTGTGCGAGTGTGTATTTATTTTTGTGTTTTACAATATTGTTTTAATGTTATTTTCTTCAATATTTCTTTAATTGTGCATGGTATTTTGTATTAATTAATATAAAGTCACAAGCATTGATACTTTTGCTTGAGCAACTATTACTAAAGAAATCTCAAGACTAATACTTACAATATATACTTTTTTACTTATATAAATTAACTTATTTTACAGTGTTTGAATTAACCCGATTTCAGTTGGAAAAACTGGCTTTTATTAAAAACTAAAAAAGTGTTGGAAATTCTACTCACATCAGTAATTCAAATTTGCGTGTCTCGTTTTGAAAAACAACTACCCCACCCATGCGACTACCTATGTAAATCTAACGTAACATTCTACGCGAAAAGACACGCATTACCACTACCTCGTAACAGCATGGCGGCCATTGTTCACGGTAGTTCATTGTCGAAGGAATTATCGTTGACGACATGTTCTTTTTGCGGTTTCAGGCCGGAGCTTGAACGTGAAGAAAAATGACGGGATCAAGGAGTCCACCGACAGCAGCACCATCGAAGACGATGACACAAAGAGTGAGTCCACAAGTAATGCACATTTCTCATTTTACTACCTGGGAGACGTCGGCGTCATGTGGACGGAATGCCGCCATTTTGTTTTTGAGATCTGTCACGTGTTGTCCTCGATACATCGATGCTGAAATTGGTACCGGTCGATGCATTGCGAGGGTCGTAATTTGAACCCTAAGGATATTAATAATAATGGGAACATTTGTATTGCACCGAATCCATCCTCTATTTAGCATGTTTATATCGCTACATTATTATTAAAAAATATATATATATATATATATTTTTTAAAACTTTATTTCTTTTATTTTTATCTGCTTATTTTTTTATTATTATCCACTTGCAGATTATCTGAAGGTTTGAAATGTCTTTTTTTACGTCTTTGTAACATTATTCCGGAAATGTCGATATTGAAGAAAAACATTCGGACAGCTATGAAAGCTGTCCGAATGTTTTTCTTCAATAATAATTGTCCCATCATGGTCACCAAAATTCTCTATCTTCTCTAAATTATTTTTATTATTTTGTTTGTCTTCTTTTTTCCTTCTTTTCTTATTATTCTCTAAATTAAATACTTCGAAAGCTTTCTATTTCAGCTTTAATATCCTTGTAAGGCATAGTCACAGAGATTTTCTTTACTTCAATCCCACATTGTACTGGCGAGCTGAACGGTCCACACGATGCCTGCGTCATCCTTACCTAATCATTGATTGTTGTCATGTCGGTAGTATTACTCGTGTGGCTGGAATCATTTGTTATGAATCGCCGTAATTCCTGATAAATCTGTCGGCACCTCATCGTAGTCAGCTGCTGATCTTTTCATTGTCAATTCCAATATAGATGTCATGGTCTAAAACTGGTCTAAAACTGGTCTAAAACATGGTCTAAAACGGAGACGTAAATATTGAAAATACCAGGCACGCCTATACAATCAACATCAGTTTCCTAACTAACTGTATTTTGTAAGTAAAATATTAACATGGTACAGTTACAGTACTGGTGGATCCACATTAAAATACTGTTAGCTACGCACTTGAATACAAATGCTGAAATTGTGTAAATTAATTTTTTAATTTTTGAACTTCTTATGAACAGACTTTCTGAAATACTAATTAATATTATTTGATTGTAACCTATTTCCTGAAAGCTAAGCAGCAATATTTTGTTCCTACTAAAATCAACTAGAGAGGCATTATGGAATATCAGAAACAAGATGAATTTTAGAATCTTCTCGATGAAAAAATAAACTGCTCCAACTGTTGCATAGTTTTTCTTGCTGTTCCCTAAAGTTGGCCTTGACATTGAACGGAAAGTTGGCCTTGACATTGAACGGAAATTTGGCCTTGACATTGAAGAGATTGACATCACTTAGTGCTGCTTGGGCAACCTTCATGCTGATAGATGCTGATAGTGCTTCGACCCCCATTTACCTGTTTAACACCCGAGTAACACCATCAATTGTATGAAAATGTTTAGGTTTGGTTTTTGCCAGATTTATACATTTCTATAATACGAGTTGGTCTGCTGACGATGTTTGGGTGAGTATCTGTCTATGGCTGTTTACGCTGGACGCTGTATGATATTGATCCCAGTGTGGTAAGGTTAGGAATGTTGGAAGCAGGGGAAATGGAACTCTCCATGGAAACGAGGAAGATATATTTGTAAGTCGTAATGCAATTGTTGTTGTTCTTAGTCGCAGCGTGATTAGGCATCCGTATCCATGACTACGTAGTTATCACACATATGTGAAGTAAGTGAAATTCACACTAGTCCTGGCCTGGAAATCCCAGTGCAAAAGAAAAATGGCCAATTACGTAACACTTTCCTGAGGACAAGTCGAATTTCCTCCTTTTCTTTTAGAGTTTTAGGATTATTATTTTTCTACAGTTAAGAGGACTAGTGCTAAAAAAGAATTAACTGCGTTAATGACATTTGAGTAATCATTTGGAATCGAGTGACTTCCAGTGTGTAAATTGTGACTGTATTGTGACTGCGCTGTGACTCTGTTGTGACTGGCTTGTATGTACTAGTATGTTGTATTCATTGTATTCTAGCTTTCTGGAACCTTTTTAGGAATGTTTTTTGTCGAATATTTTGTCGCAGCATTTGATATTGCAATACTCACTCACAAAATGTGGCAGTATGCCTTTAACAAGCTCACTTCTATGGAGACGTGTTGTACTATTTCTGTTGTACACTCGGAACGCATTAAAGTAACATTGCAATATTTTCTGTATTGAGTTACGTTACAAAGTCACTCAGTTTGCATGAGACTTTATGTACATAAAGTATGATTTGGTTGAAGTACATGTGAAAAAGCGTTGCTTAGAATGTTTCAATTCTCCTATCTTCCTTTCTTCTTGATGGGATGAGTACAGCTGTCAGCTCTGTTCCTATTACCTTCCCTGTCATCTGTCCATCGGGGAAGCCGGACATTGACAGTGAGTATAGACAAAGAAATCAACGAGGCGTGGAACATTAATATACTCATCCACCCACCCCCCACTGTACCCACAAATACCACCCCACCCCACCCCACCTCGCCCCCACTACATACCATTCTCTCCTATGCCTATTCACTCTGCGTGCACGTATACGTTCTATCACGATGCGCATGTAGCGTTTTATTCTTTCTGTACTTATCTTTGATTTCTATTTCGATACTTACTTCAGAATTTTGGTTCTAGTCCAACCAGTTAAACCCTCTCCATGCCCCAAATAGCAGCGCCTGTGCCTGTTCCTAATCTAGCAGGGAGAGGGTTAAACATCGGTCTTTGATTGTGGAATTTATATATTAGCACGACCAAAGTCTGATGTTTTAACTATTTGGAATGACTTTGGGTCGTGGTTTTTGGCAATTGCAGTTTTGTTCGTAATTATGCGTCATTTTATGTTTTGGTATATGTTGGAATGTGGTTGGTATTTGTGTGTGCATAGCTTCAGTAACAATTTGGAAGCTGCTTGTTTGTTTTAATCAAGAAAACATCATCTGTACCACAACCCTCGCACCAATTCTCTGCATATTGGCAAGTTGTATCACATAATTTTATATCAGTATCAATATGGTTTTGTGTACCTTTATTACTGTACATGTCCATAAATAAAGTGGAACTATTTTATGCTATTTTACCAAAGGAGATTGTGTTTATGAAGATATGAAAAAGGGAAATATTAAATATTAAAATGCTATAATTTAAAGGAAGGAAACGTGTGGATCCAACCATCAGAGGTGTAGCTGGTAAGATGTCTGGGTCCGTATGCACAGATGTAGTTTAGTTAAACCGTAGTTTAGGATCATACCGACAGTGGTATAACTCGTCGCTTAAACCTAGTTTAGCCTAAACTGTGGTTGAACTACGTTTGTGCATACGAACCCTGGGGTATTGGACCCGGGAGAAGGGGGTATTGGACCCGGGAGAAGGGGGTATTGGACCCAGGTGATGGATAGTCTAGGATAGTAACCTATAGATATTTAAATTATGATGTATTACCACCCACCCAACCAAAATACTCCTTTTATCAAATTCATTAGGTTAAAAATAAAGTAAGAAATAATTGTATTGTTTAGATTAACATTCACCAATTGTACGTGCATAAAGTATTTATTTACTTTACTGAATTACCTGCAAATTGGTGAAAGATTCCAGCAGTGACATTTAAACTCCATTATCACTCACTTGTCCCATCGGATGTGGGTGAAAAGTTCACTAGGCGACGTAAAAAAAAAGCTGTTTTGAATTATAACTCTTTGAAAGATTCTCACAATGATGTCTGGTAACAATTCCACTCAATTTTCATGGAAATATTTTCCCGAGCACGCAGTATGGCAACTGAAATGCTGACGTTACACAATGCCAAGTATCAGTTCTCACATTGCTCCGCCTGCGGCCAGATGGCACGCTCAGACAAATTGGAGATAGGTTGTAAAAGAAGTCATCTGTAAGGCTTAAGACTTATTAACTTAAATGTCAGATTTGACAAATAGTATCGCGTAACTTGGAAAGGTTACAGTTGCTGTATTATCATCTGTAGTCAATGGATTCGTCTGGTATTTAGACGTTTAGTGTCGCAAGTCCTGTGTTTCATAAAAGGGGTAAATATATATATAGCATGGAATGCGGTATATATGATCTCATTAATCCCCAACTTAAATTGTGTTTTTTTAGCCTGATCTAAATATGAAATAATTAGGCTAGGCCAACATTTAATTTTTATTTGTTTCCCCTCACTCAATCAACTGATGAAAACGACCCTGCGTCCAAATATTTTATCAGACAAGACAAATTGTAAACTATAATTTGTTCAGGATGTCATTCTTTATGTTGATGCTTCAAATGTGGCAAGAGTTTTTGTATTCTTTCTAACTACCCCATCTGTGAAATATTTGGTCGGCTGAGGTGAAACAAGCATATTTTTTATTTTTTTTTGGCCCTACTCTTTTTACGAAATCCGATATGTGCCCCCCCAAAAAGCACTGTTACAACAATTTTGTGAAGCGCAGGTCGGGTGACATAGGGAACGGTCTTACTGTGGTCTGGGCATAAGTCGGGATGTACGACATAGGGAACGGTCTTACTGTGGTCTGGGCATAAGTCAGGATGTACGACATGATTTTACAGCATCAAGCCACAACTACTGTGACTCTTGCATAAAATTATTAGGAATTATATTTTCTGCCCTAGCGTCATCGCAAATGGGTGAAAGATTCCCACAGCGACGTTTAACTCCATCTTCACTCACTCATTCTTGCCCTAGCCACAATTATTTTTCTTTTAAATTGTGGGTACAGTGCTCCCTCGATATAACGCCCTTCGATGCACCGCAGATTCGGATACAACACGGGGTCCAACGTGGTCCCCATTTAAAAAAAAATAATTTAAAAATAAAATAATTCTTTTTCTTCTTCTCAAAATTATTAATTTTTTTCCCTCCAATTATATTTGTTGATATAACGCGGGTCTTATAACGCGGGTGGCATGTCATGGACCACCAACTTCA
>JAUTBZ010174176.1:0-10130 GCA_032361785.1 Lepetodrilus galriftensis | reverse complement strand
TTTTCATTCCATGAAGTATTTACCGAGATAATCTACGAAATAGGGGGGTCAATGCATTTCATGCCAAACTATAGAGTCTTTTGGTATGACTCGACCGGGGATCGAACCCACGACCTTCCGCACTCTGGGCCGACGCTCTAACCATTACGCCACGGAGCCGGTCAACTCGCTAAGAGACCGCTATGTAGATAAGAGAGTTTCATGAAATTATATACCCAGGACACCTACAACGTGGATGCTCACAAGTAAATCAGGACACCCGAGGTGAAGGTGTTCATAGTTCAGGACACCTAACTTTGTTATACTGCAAATAATGTTCAAGCTGACATATGTATTGATCCACGTCCGTATTCCCCAAGAAAAATCAAAATGCTGATACTGATCCATTGCTATAACATGTATAGGTCTTCCTCCAGATGCCATGCGATGGATCGGAGCTAGCGACAATGGTTGTCATGGAATTTCACTTCAGAACAGCCCAGGTCTGAAGCCAATAAGAGATGACTGACTGGTTTGTCTGCCCCTAGGTCAAGGTTACAAGTAATATTACTCCTTAGAATGACATCCGATGACAGGAACGACGACTGAACTACTACTTCTATTATTATTAGCATCAGAAAACTCCCACAAAGGTACTATAATCAGCGCTGATTAAATTTAATATTGAGTTAATTATAGTTTTTACATGGATGCAGTAAACCATGTTAAGATATACGTGTAGAGTATATATGAAATAGAACTCTAGCGTCAGTAGTCTAATGCTAGTCATTGAAGACCAGAATTGGACAGTTCGTTTTTCGTCTGTGGTGATTTTGTGGAATGCGAAACAAATACATCCAATTGATGATTAATTTCTCTGAGATATTACAGATAACGGCGAGAGTATTCAGTTTTAATTAAAGTATCGAAACAAAAGGAATTGCTTAAATTGTCCTTGAACATTGCAATACTCACCGCTTTAGGAATGTTCAACTACATCCATGCTGTTGATGATGTACCACATTTTTCGCCAGTAATATACATTATTTCAATGGTATTATACCATATATATATACCGTATATATATCAATAGTTTATATTTCATTATTTCTAATAAAACTGCATTATATTACATTAATTTAAACTTCTTAAAATATATATCTACATATATCTGCAATTTAATGGCTTTCGAACTCTTGAACTGTGCACCATCCCACATTATATTTTATATATTAATTAGCGTCTTTTTCCCCCTCAAATATATCGACACTATCTGTAACATAATGGCTTTAGCAGTGTTGAAATGTGCACCATCCCACCTGACGTGTGAACACACAGAAGTGTTCCAAGCAGTGCTATAACACACATGGAACTATGCCAGACAGTTCGCCGCTGCAGCACTGGGTTTGTCATTCATAGCAAAAACCTGGATCATCATCAGAAGTTTGTATGGGTGGAGGTCGAGTACTCCATTCAGAAGAGATGAAAACTTCGCCCCGTTACGAAGCAAATAACACGGTGAAGGTTGGCAGTTCTTTACAAACAGCAAAGATACGTGCAAAACTATTAGATGCTGGGTGCAGCGATCTGAATTAATAGGTGATGCGCAGTCACCAGGTATATCCTCCGCAGGTGGTCCCACATTCATGTTCAGCAGGTGGACGTATACTGTGTAGTATTTCCCAGTAAGTTAATATAGAGGTCTACAGAAAGATCGGATATCAAAGGTCATCGATGATCACATTCTGTAATCACCAACTGACTTCATCGAGGTCATCAAATATTATTTCTTAGAACTGAGTGGGTGTTTATTGCGTAGTTCACCTGCCAAAGCGTTGATAACGTGTGTTATTTCCTGGGGGGTTCCCACTCACGTAGTAGGTGGTGCCAATCCTTTGGGCATATATCCTCTGGGAGTGGATATTATTGGTGCAAAAACTAATTATAACCCATCCCATGTGATAGCACTATAGTGAACAAATATTATTAACACGGCGGCATATCTAGATTCAGAAGGCGACGACATCACTGAAATCATCTTTAGTTATATTCGTTTACAAAGAAATATCTCAGTTACAACATGGTTTATCAGTATCCGCTGTGGCTACTCAGTCTTACGGTTTCTTCTCCCTCCCCACCATAACCAGTTCGCAGTGATGTAGGTTCAGTACTAGTAACAGTGTAAGACCCCTAACTAACTAACTCACTGACTCACTTACTCAAAGACTACAGTGCTGCAGTTACATTGAGCCACTGGTGCCAATGGAAACATTATATCGCTTTGAAATTCTTACCACTGAAGCATTGGTCATAGCAAATTGTCACATGATTATCGCATGGCTCGTTGTTAGTGCAATTATTTCAAATATTTCAATCAAGTCGCCATGGGACAACTATCAAGTTCCCGTGTTTACCAAAGATGACAGAATTTGGTTCGATGCCAAAACACCAGCTGATCACTTGAAGCCAAGGTTCATTCACACCGCCCAATGCCAGCATATCACCAGAGTGTGTTTCTGAAAACCGCTGAATTTAATAATATGTATGGCATTGTCCATCTTTATAGTGTTCTGCCAAGTACTCGCCACCCGATTCGAACTACACTAAACAACGTAGTATCTGTCCATGTGCTTCTACTTTCAATACGCCTATCTGCATGTATTTCAAGACGAGGCAATGAACCCTGACCACGTGAGGATTACTATCACCAGGTTCCTGGTACTTCAACTGCCAAGAACATACACAACAACACCGGTGTCTTGTTAAGTTTCTTAGACCTGGTTCCGCTCCAGCATGGCATGGTCTAGGTTGATAGAAGTACCAGCTTATCACTTCACTGTACGCTGCCATAAAGCAACTCGTGCTTCCAGCCAAAACTAAACCCAGTATCAAAGTCCAAACCAGCTTAGTAATAAATATATTGTTGCACACAGACGAAAAGAAAGTCGCAGAAGAGGTAAGTGCATGCGCGCTAGGATTTTAGCCAAAATTAAAAAAATTAAAAATAAATAATGTAATTAATTAGTATCTACAGTATTTCCAGATGAGCACGTACCAATCCTCTCACCTTAGACTACTTCCAGTATAATACCGTGTGAGCCAGTCCCGCAGGTTAGCCGAGTGGAGCATGTACATTTGTTGCTGACTAAGCAACTTCTTCATCATGAATGTAATTATTTCTATAAAGTAGATATTACATACATGTATGCATATAAGCTTTATGGAAGAATTGCTGTCAATTATAGAATAGTATGATAATTATATAAATACCGCTGCGTTGTAATATTTAAGTAATATGCTTTTCATTATCATGAAAATATACCAAACAGCTCATAAACGCTGGCTTATAACTAAACTGTAGTACTTTATTTATACTGTATACATTCATCAAACTATTTAGTCGTGTTCTTAACGTTCATAAATTATATTACTACAAACCAAGGGGCTTTCTTATGCGATTTTCTTACGATCATACGGCAATCTTAACGATTCTTATAGTATGGCTACGAACTGTTCTTAGGCTAAAAGGTTCGTAAGAATGCTTCGAGAACAGGCCCCAAGTCCAGCAATAAGCAAAGAAAATCCTAATTCAAGTCAGCTCCACACTTTGCCTGATGAAGTGATGACGGCATTGCTAATTGAATCTGAATGTTACGGAGCATGATCACCGTGCTGAAGTGACCCTACAGTTGTCGTCCGCTTTGTCACTGTCCGGACTGATGACATCTGATATTGCAGCAGATGTCTGCTGTTTTGGCCATTGAACACGCTGAAGAGACGATCGTCTAGAAAAGTTCTATGCATGCCGTCCGTCCGAACTTTGCAAAACAAAGCCACAAGTAACGTCAAAGAGAGCGAGCCAAGTTCAGACTCCATTTCTCTCAATTTGATATGCCTACTAAATGAAGTGGAATGTATATAAATGCATAACGCACATGTATATGTGGGCCTATTATAAATGCACAGATAATCTTTGTTATCGATGACACATCTCCAGACAAGCTCTACAGTGTTTGATAATAGGTCTATTTACGATTGCAAGTTAGGTCTATTTCATTATTATGCTCATGATTGTTCCTGTATGATAACACTGATGTTTATTTATTGAACTAATCCCATTAGAGACTCCTTTGTTAATAACATAGAATGGATTTTGACAAAGATAATAAATTCTAGGCATCAGCCATCGGCTATTAGAGTTATCGCCTCTTTGTGACACTGACCTTTTATTAAGTCATCTTTCTTGATACGGTAATACCGAATTAGCGAATTGGATGTCAATGGCAATTATTGAAGAGGGGAGTGTTTACACTCGGCAGCTGTTGTAGCGGTCGATAGCGGTGTTGTAGCAGCAAAGACGACATCGTGTGCACACACTGAACTTTAATAACTCTGCGCGGATTTTAGGGTCATGAGTCAAATGGAATCTGAGAGGAGAATGCTTTTTTGGTCTTAGCCTTCTGGAACTCGTAATCGGAAACTTTAATTTGGAACCAGTCGATAACAAAGCCAATCGTTCAATTTAGAGATTTTACAACGAAAGAAATTGTTGAACCAATGCTTAGAGCACAATATTTGAGATGGGGAGGGAGATCGTTTTCCCGCACAATGCCCTTCAGAACTCAAGGAGCCGATTCTAATATTTCCTCTATCCGTCGTCAGATACTAGTAGTCAATTACCAAATACAATGAGGTAGGAAATCAGGCTATTGTATTCGACAGTACTCCAACATAACTGGAATGCATTAACTTATGGACAAGGGGAAGATTTATCGCAGGAATAGATCAAACCATTTTCTAAATTCAGAAAACAAAATCAGAGAAAACCGTATCCATATAATTTATAATATTATTCTAGAATATATATTTGTTTGTATTTCTTCTCCGTAGTTCGTTTCAAAGCGATAATTACTGATTCCTGTGGATTTACGTACTGTAAGCCTACGTGTTTCTAAAATATTAAAAGTACTAACTATTTTCTTCTGTCAGCACACATACTTGAAGAATTCCAATGATCAAAGTCCGCTATACATTATATATCTAAAGTTATGATCTAAACAGCCACTAATAGACTCTAATATTAGCTGTCTTAAACAAAGTTACAATAATACATAACCCGTCATGACGTGACCATGGAATTAACAACAAAAGATAAAAAGTCCCAATCGTATACAGAAGAAATCCTGATGAACGTCCATCAAATCCATCAAATCCTTCGTCACCCCCAATCCCTCGACCCACCCCCTCCCCACTTTCCCAATCCCCCACTCGCTTAACAAGATCTCGGAATGTACCACTCGTCAGACTAATTAAGGAATATCTGTATTGAAGAATCTCTTAAGAAGGCTGTTTAATAACGAACCGAAGCCTAGCGAGAACCTTCAAAAAAACTAATTTGCGCAAGAAAAGCTCAGAAAATAAATTAGAATCTTTATCTGTCAAAAATCCAATATTTTCAAAGAACGAAGACAAACAGAGTGAAGAGTCAAAGGTTCAGCTCCGGCCTATGTATTTAGTCGATACGAGAAAAGGCGAGAGCTGCAAACAGATTATAGTTTCTTTCCAGGCGGCCATATTGGGTTTTCTGCTCATCAAATCTCGCTCAGTGATGCCATAACTGTCACGTGACGAGATTAGACGACATAACGTAGAATGATGACTTTTGTGTGTACAAATTGCACATTGCATTCCGTGATTGATAACTCTTAGGAGGGAACGCTCATCCGTCATATTAAACGTCAAAGTTGAGACACTCGTGGAATCTTCAATGAATTTACTAATTTGTAGTTTACAGCTAGACGGTCATAATGCCAAGTTAGTGCAGGAAAGCATGCGCGCGCATGCATCATTCTATGAAGCAAGACACACTGCAGGACAATGTTAATATATCAATAATATCGTTCACATTGAGCATATACTGTTAGCGGTTTATGAGTGAACAGTATGAGTGAGTTATTTAGTGTTTTACTCCGCATGATCGGGGTATAGGGGAGAAATTGTAACAAAGTAACGGTAACGCATCAGTTCCACGGCTGCTGCAGGTGTGCACCACCATATGTTAATGCACATGGCGTTTTCTCTACCACAGAGAGTAGTACTTGTATATTAGGAGAAATTGCATAATGTGCATACTGAATTCCTTTTATTAGTTCTCGTACAGCGAGAGATATGGCAATGGAAAAGTTAGAGATTTATGTTCATGTTTACGGTATTCACATTATAGGAATTTTCGTGTTTGTTTTGTTCGGGTTTAACGCTATTTCGCGTACTATACTCAGCTGTATCGCGTCGATCTGTTTAACAATAATATGTTCAGATTGTACACACGGGCTACGGTATACGCGTGTACAGACAAGGTACAGGTACTCATAGTCACATAGTGCAGTATCTGATCAGACGATGCCTCGATTCCTGCAAGTTTTCTTTGAAGCGGAACGGTTTCTCGGCTGGGTTCAAACCTTCGGTTTTGTAGTTAAATAGTTCGCAACCACTGCGCTATTTCACCACTGCATTGAATTAGCAAAAATGACTACCATTTTGGGTCCGAAAAAGTCCGAAAAAGTAATTATCTATGTTTACGTAGTGTGAATAAATATAGCTGCAAATTTCGACATAATTATGCTACTGACTGGGGTGGTGCATTTTCTACAGTAAACCTGTGAGCCCTAGTTGGGTTCTCACGAACCAAGAAGTTTAACTACACTGCGAGACAGTACGCATACAGACATCTCATGCAATGTTGATCGTGTCGGAATCCAGGTAACTTTCTACACCATTAAATAACGATCACGTTGGATAAACCGGAATGCAAGTTAAAGGGGTAAACCAATACCGGATGATGAGTCACGACAGTCGCACCCGTCTCGATGCCGACTACCCTAACACTAACGATCAATGTCTCACCCAGACATCGTCGGCTCAAGTACTGTTCAAGAAATCCATAGGCATGCCAGGTTGGAAAGCAGCAGAAGAATGTCTTCATCAATCAATCGCTTCCTGCTAGGAAGTCTGCATTGTTTTTAGTTATTGTTATGTGACCGGAGTGAATGAAGATTAAAACTAATTTATTTCTGATTACAATCCGCGGTAACGATTTCCAATTGCCCGCCGTCATGCACACACCTCTGCGCTTTGTGATAAGGAGAAGTCTTTGTCTCCAGCTCCCAGGGTCCATGGCTCCACACAGGGCCGCGGCGCAACTGGAGGTCCTTAATTCGATCACAAAATGTCCGCTAATTCAGTGACAAAGCCTAGAACTCGAGCGACGAAGAGCTACCTCGGTAAGTGATTGATCTGGAAGAGGAGTGGACACTCCAGTCGTCTTTCCGAAGGCGGCCCCTTTACACAGGACCTCTGGCAAGTCCAGGAACTTTCTTCCTTCAAGAACTGCAGGGAGTTTCGTTAACTCGCGGCGTATCCCTCCGCAGGCGGTGCACGTACGGAGTACGTCCGCTACATGTAATAGTGCAATTATAAACGAATTACATGACACGGCAATGTGAACAATAGCATATTGGAGGATATTGACGCTAACGTCATTACGAATCGTGTTCCATACCTGCCCTCAGGGCTGAGATTCCGGAGTCCATTGACACCACTTGAACATTAACACATCATGCATGGTGAGATGGCCTATGTTGCTTCAAACGTAAACGTAACAATGTTACATATTTAGCAAACCTGTACACGGCAACAGGGACTACATTGTACGGTTTCTGAAGGCAATACTTTGAAAATAAAATAAGTTAAAATTCAAGAAGCATAATCTACGGAGACACCGTCAAGAACTGTAACTATTCACAGTGTCAGCGGGTGCACGTGAACCTAAATAATTGGTGCATATATTCAACTGATTGATATGAATGCATGAGTGTTAGCAACTGTTTCTATTAATACTGATTGGCATTATAATTTATTAGAAACGAGCTGTAATCTAGAAGAACAGAGACGATAAATACCTCTACCCTTTTGCGTTTATATAACTGCGTGCATTGACTAGGAATATTCGTGTCAGAATAAGGTAGATCTGTGCCACAGACTGAAACTGCAATCTGAAACCTGTAAAGTAGAAATCAGCAGCGTTATAATATATATATCAACACCTCGGGTTCCTCTGTTGCTCTCATGACGGCGTCTGTCGCTCTTCAATGGAACCAAGAGCATCCGCTGGAGACAAAGGATTAGCAGGGCGTGACGGGGACAAGATGTTTCCGCCAGCCTGTTCTTTGATGCCGATGATGGCGACTAAAGTGGATGAGGAAGTAACGCCGCTCTGAAGGAGATTGGGCAAGTCGCCACTGCCCGGCTGGACGCCTTCTGTAATTGCCAGAACACATTGACACCGTAATCAAATAATCCCAGAATTAGGAAACACAAAAGATTTCCGATGCCCTTGGTTAACCGAAGCAGATTGCTTCACGGTTTTTCGTGATTTAGGAATAAACGATAAAGAAACCGTATTTCAACATAAATGGACAAGACCGGATTTAGAATATAAGCCTCGACATAAACAAGTGTATTCCAAAGTGGCATTGCTCGATACATATTGAATGTGTTAAAATGATTGGCATGTTAGACATGTTAGACACCAGGCATTAACATGACATTGACAATGCGCTTATTCTGTGGTGTTTACTGTTATTGCAATACACGCAAGTTAAAAACCACCGATGCCAGTTTCCATGGGATTAGATGTTGTCACGACGAACACAAATTCCAGTTCACGTGACAAAAGTGCCATTAAAGTACTATGTACAATTCTCAAGAGTAATGGTTCTTTGAAAGTTCCGATCCGTTTTTAACAGATAAGTTTTTACCACTTATACATTGACATACAGTGATACCTGTGGCTATCTTCGGTGGCCACCAGGGTATTCTCTATCAACAGCTGTAAAGTGTGTATGGCAAGCCCAGCTGAGATGTGCCATGCGTCTGTTAGATTGGACTAGAGGTCTTTGTTCTTCTAGATCTCTGTTGTTATTACTGATAGAATGTATACGTGACTGTGTTCTATTACGAATAATGAGTATTTAGACGTAGTAATCCTACACGATAAATCACTCGGTGTAACTTCAAACGGTGTTACTGACTTTAACCGGAAGTAGCAGAAGGTCACGAATTATCAACGCCACCAATCAGCGGGTGGGGTTTCTTGGCCATGGGACGTATGCATCCAGCCAATCAACTGGCTGGAATGATCTTTTAGCTCGAACTACTTCCACTTTGCTCAAAGATATACCTGACGTCATATAATTTATTACAATGAGTAAACCCTTTTAGTTCTGTTGCTGATATGTATTTACAAATCTTTCCGTTACCAATGTTTAGATTAAGTACTAGTGTAAAGAAGAGCTTACAAATGACGCTTTGGTCAAATTGAAGTTTAAATATTTTCATTCAAATTCAAAATAAAATTCGTCACGCTTCCTAATACTTTTAATTCTTGTTCCAACTTGAATGGTAATTTGACAGTTTCACACCTAGGCGATGATGAATGTGCGTGTTATTTAACGAGAGACTTATGACATTTTACTTGAAGTGGGCATGCCCTTCATCATTGTCACAATGGCGTTTTCATTAACGACTACACAACCTGGACCAATCAAGTTCTCCGACCCATTGATGCCATGTTAATATAATTCTTGCCTACGGCGTACAGTTCTGCACATTCTTGCTTAGTGCGTACCATTCGGTTAATTTATGTTTACACCGGTTAATTCGTAATAATTGAATAGCGTGCGTATTTATATTGCGTAAAATCTAACCTCGAAAGCCTGCTCATAGCGCTGCAATATTACCTCAGTCAGTGGATCGCTGTGCTCTCTCATTCACCTTCTCAGCACAACTCAATAACCCAAACTTCCAGTTTACATTCACAATTCCACCTCATCCTACCAGGTACCCATGCACACCTCGGTGGACTGGAGCAATGTGGATCTCAGCACTTTGCTCAAAAGTGCTATACGATGACATAAGCTAGTCTCGAATCCGGGACTTAGACGGCAATCAGTACCTTCGTACCCAAACCAACCTCGTACCCACGAATTTCTGTAATTTCGTACTCAAAAGTGATAGTAGTTACGTACCTTGGATGTATTTTCGTACTCATGAAATATAAAGGACAAAAATAACCTTTTAAACTTACCTGTAAT
>JAUTBZ010174165.1:0-10131 GCA_032361785.1 Lepetodrilus galriftensis | reverse complement strand
AAGCGCAATTAGTCTCAGATCGAAATTCGTTTGTCCATTATCCAGGTCAATCAACTGTGATATTATGCCTTTAAGACCCTAATGTACCCTAAATTTTAAAATGACAAGATCATATTTGTAACAGGTCAAAGGTCACTATAATCAAATTATTGCATGATAGAGCTGCAGTTCTGTAGCTAAATTATTCCGTTTACTATTTTGCTATCTATTATGGGCACCCTCTAACTGGCAAGATGACGTCAGTTGATGAACTCAATCGCTGATAAATTTAATAAAATACCATGTGAAAACAAGTATAATAGTCAATGGGTCGAGTCGCAACTCAACGGTAATGGGTCAATATTCAATTCTGAATCCAGACCCCTGGGTCACTATTCAATGCCGGGTCAGTTTTCAATCTTACACAGGTATTTCCAGAGTGCAGTCTATACAGAATATTATTAATCACATATAGAATAAGGGTAAACATACATGTAGGCAGGTTATTCAAGACAACATAAACATTTCAAAAGAACGTGTTTATTACAGAACTTTCCAGTATGGAGCTCGACTGGCAGTTTGGTTCCTGGAGAAGTCGAGCGAGGGCGACACTCTTGTTACCAAGCTCAGACGAATAGAGGCGGCACTGTCATTGTCCAGAAAATGTACGAATATGATCACAAGCCTTATTCATTAATAATTTTAGTTTATCACTTTACCATCCTTTTCTTTTCAACAACACCTTTTATTCTGCTGAAGTAATGGCAATCAGGGCATCTGTAGGACCCTCCAGTTGGAAAAGGGTTAAATACATCCACAATGGCCCTAGACTTTCAAATTAAGGAATTAAAAATACTCAAATTTCACAGGGTTAGAACTTAGTGCAACAATTTACAACTTTGCACAAACCAACAGGCTAGTAAGTCGAATAAGAAGAGCGATTTCCCTGAAAAGATAGTCGTCCATAACAAAAGAAGGTCGCCTTGGGCCACCGGGCGAGTGGGAACTTACAACGCTGCTGTTAATCTTGCCTATTTGTTTACACTCTACAATGCATTTTATGAATTGTGCATTTCAATAAGTTAAAAATGAGTTATTCGTTTCAATAAGTTAAAAATGAGTTATTCGTTTCAATAAGTTAAAAATGAGTTATTCGTTTCAATAAGTTCAATATATGTAGGTTTTGTGAGTCGGGGCAAGCATTGATAGTGCCATGCTTTGCAGTGTTTCGTTTGGGCAACAGTCTGGATATGGCGTACAAGGTGCTGGATTCTCTGTCGCTCACCGACCAGCAGCTGATGGTGCTCGGAGTCACGTGCAATCTGTTCAAGGCGCTCTGGCTCGTCCTGGATCATGCGCTCTGGTTCTCCAAGATAGGAGTACTGCAGGTGATGTGCTATTAATAGATCATTAGAAAGTCGGGCGCCAAGTTTGAGGTGCAATCAACTCAGTGAGAGGAGTCATTCAAAGCAGTGTTGCCACCCAGGTGATGGGCATTATAATAATAATTGTTACCGACATTTTTCCCCAGATGCCCCACTGCTCACTGAGAAAGGGAGTTTTCAGTGCTCTCCAATACATAAGTCATGTTAATTCAAACCCTCTATTAGTTCAAACGCCTTAATTATCCGAATAACATCAATTTCCAACAAGACATGATAAATAAGTGAAGTAACACAATGAAATATCTACCTATGTACATTAAAGAAATCTTGCATTGAAAAATACTTAACATTTCTGTTAAAACGTTAGCTTCGTAGAGCAAATCAATAATGTTTCCTTCATACAGTATTATCATTTTGGAGTTCAATAGTAAGGGAGTTGTTTATGTTCTTCATTTAGATCAACCAGTCGGTCTGGAGCAGGTGGTCACTCAGAGTCTGGCTTATTGCCCTCGTTGCCGGGACGATGGCCGACGTAAGGAAACTCCAGATCGTCAAGGAGAAAATTTGCCGTGAAAGAGAAAATCAGAGAAAGTCTGAGGACAACACGCTCTCCGCACCTCTGCAGGTGGAACTACACAACGCTCAGATGAACTTTTATCGCGACTTTTGCGACATGTTTATACCACTGTCTGGACTGAACTTTGTAAACATGGGTTGGGGAGCCGTGTGTGGTGTCATCTCTTCTGTGATTGGTTTTCAACTCGAGTGGGAGAAACATATAGAACCGTACAAGATCATGTCATCGGTGTAACAGTTTTATAGAAAGCCAGTGAAGTATTCAGACAGTATACCCATGTATGTATACATATTCTATTTATAATTTTTTATCAATTTTGATGCACAATAGGAGTAATGTTTTTAGTGTATTCACTATTCAGGGTACAACACAATCGAAGATAATCAGGATAAACTATGATTTAGTGAGGGTTGAAAACAACAGAACAAAGTAGTTTTAGTGATTGTAGATTGTACACTAATCATACTTTCTTTAAAAGGTGTAACCTACAATCTTGATTGTGATGTATTTTGCATTTATTTCTTGATACTCAATTTCTTACATTCTAAACCTAACCCTAGTCTGTACACGTTTTTGTAAAGACATTGTAGAACCAAAGACAGTGAAGCTGACCTTCTAGCACTGGACAATGGTGTACTCTCCAGGGAGTTGAGAAGTAATGTGAGCAACTGATGCATTGACCATGTCATGATGTGTCACTCTAACAGCATACCGTTCAAGTGTGGCTTTGGTGCATAATAAATTTAACATTTGTTATCTGTATTGTCCAACTATATTAGTCAATCATTCTTGGTCGTCGCCTATGGGTGAGATATTCCCGCTGCGACGTTAAACATTAATTCAATCAATCAATCATTCATTCTTGAAAAATATTAATATTTTTATTACATATATTATTATTATGATTGCCTTGCTCATCATGTTGTTACTCATTCTTGCACAAACTATATGAACATCTGCTTGATGAATACCTGTGTTTATGCATATGTTGTGTGATGATACTAATGGTACAATATTGATACCTAATAAAACTAACGTTGGGAGTGTGTGTATTTGCTCAAAGATAATTAAAAGTGATATTTTACGAACTGTGGTGTTCACTATTCCAGTTAAGCTGAATATCGTCATCAGAACAACGAAAAGCTAAAAGATTTTTACTGGACACAGAATCCAAAGCATCCATTGTTGTATTTAAAAATATGTTTAAAGATGACTTGATGTTGAATACCTGTAAATCATGAAATTAACGCGAGCAGAATATTAATGCGATAAATGCGACCGCCGTGTTGTCGTATTTAATTGCTGTGCATTAAAGGTAAGACTGGTGAACAAACATGAATGGAGACATGGCCGTTCGCATTTTATTGGTATAACATTTACGTCTAAAATCTAGAGGTCGCATTAAATTAGCGACGCATTAATTTCGTGATTTACAGTATTTGAAATAGTAGGACTTGTAGAACATTGTAGATGGTTGATGGTAGTACATACAATACAGTGTAAAGATTGTTGAACTTGTCGTACTGAGGCATGTTCCATAGAATAATCGTAGGACTACGACAGTCATAATTCCCAAAACGTTACGACTCTCGTAGCGCTACGATCGTTCTGTGGAACAGGGGCCTGAACTCTTGCAGATCTGTGAGTGACCTCCACCTAGGACAGCATCATAATATTGATATAATTAACACCCATGACCTATGGGTTGTTTATTGTACAGTGTATCACAGTGTGCCAAAAGACAATGTAGTCTGATTACGACGTCGTAGATTCCACTACGTCCACACATCCTCTAGATACGTCCTGTGCAGCCTCATCTTCATCATGTATCCAGCCGCGTCACTGTCGCTCATGTCTGTCAATATCAAATAATTTGGAAATTAGGAAAATCTTTATAATACCATAAAACAATCATTGTTAACATTTTTGGCACAATATGATTTATTTAATCAAATTATTCCAACTATACTGCCTTTCAGTGGGAATTGTTAGTTATTCTACCATCACAAAGGTTTGAAAAACTATGTAATTATATTCAATATATTTATGAAGGCATATGAATATTTATTGATTTTAATACTAATTATTCATATGGTGTTTTAATTTTTTTAAATTATCTCTTTGTGTTTATCAGAAAGTGAAGCTTTCCAAAATTAAATTAATTATGTAATCATTAATGTAAACAGGTCATGCTGTTGTACAAAACAATAAATAATAAATTTCCACTCCTCATTAATTTTTTAAATAAAAAGTCTGAAATGGTCATATATAAAACACACACTTACGCCTATGTACTTTCAACATCTCTATGAAAGTGTTGTTGACATCTTTGGCCATATTGCGAGCATCGCCACAAACGTACACTTTGGCACCCTTTGTTTCTATCAAATTTAGGATTATCTCCCCCTGAGAGCGTAGATTGTCTTGTACATATCGTGGAGAAGACTCCGGTTGTTCGTCTCTTGAAAAACTTACAAAGACGTTTGTCAAGACTCCCTCATTCACAAAATCTTCAAATTCTTTCCTAAAAAGTGGAGATTTGTACATGTAAAAAATAATTCGATAACATTACCGGTAGCAGTGTGGAAGATACTTTTACAGGTAAAATGATTTGTGTTATATCGCAGCAGGAATATTTCACCCATATGAATCACAGGTAAAATATAACACTGCTTTCCTATAACAAAGGACTACTCTTGGTTACTACTCTTGGTTGGAATAACTAATTGATTATTTCATTGATTGCCATTAATTTGGGAATCTTTCACTCGATTCCTTGAAGAAATATCTCCCAACTCAATAACTAAATTGAAAACACAAACATTATAAGTTATAAACAACAATAAACTATATTGACACAGTAAACTGGAATATCCCGTACTTAAAGAGGTAGTCTTTATCTCGATGCCGACATCCAAAGAACAACATTGTTTCTCCATATCTTTGACCGTCTGCTGATTGGCTGTTCTGCCATAACCTCAGCTGGAGGAATCCAATGAAAGGAGAGACTCCCGTGCCTGGACCAATCAGAATCATCGGTACAGACATGTCCTCTGGACATCGGAAATGTTGATTTGTTCTTGTGAACATGGGAATCTGAAAACAACGAAAATTACTCAACAGGGAACATAATGAGATAAGTTTTTCAAAAAGCTACGTTGAAGTTTTGAATACACACAGCACACTAGTTCAGCTTTCTAAATGTTGAAGTCTTACCTTGATATCCTGAGAGTGTGGTCTCGCTGTGTCTGCGTCGTATTCTGTCTGGAGGTCGGAGGTCAGTCTGTCTAGCCAACCAGTGCACACTCCTGTCCGTGGGTAAGCTCGGCCGTCCCCCACTGGTACGGACACCACGTTGAAAACAATGTCCAATCTGTCGGGACTCGTCTCTGGACAACTGGGGGACAATGGTCATTTATTTAATTAAAATAATTCAAAGAACATGAATGGATGGGTGGTAGCACAGAGGAAGACTGTCAAACCTCGGTGCTAAAGGTCACAAATTTGAATCTGCTAAGGCAACTTGATATCAATGTCCATGAAAGTTACAAGCTCATGATAAGATATGCTGTTTACTAAGTTAGTCCAGTGGTTGATGACCTTTTCCTTAGGTGAATGCAGATTGAGTATATCAAAGTCGTTTGAATGCTGTTGTGATAGTAAGTCCAAATGGCAGATAATAATAAGATGTGTGAGGATCAGTGAGTGAATGTGGAGTTTAACGTCACTGCGGGAATCTTTCGCCCATTTGCGACGAGTGTGAAGATGAAATCCTCCACAGTGACTAAATGACACAGTCACTTAGTGATGCTCAGTGACTGACCTGCACACGGAATATGGCCTAGGCTGCAGACGTGGAAGATGTTCTGTAACAAAAATGTGATTTCAATACTTTCGGACAAATAAAATTCTATTTCACCATACAGAACAGAAATGTGATTTGAGTCTTAGAAAATACTGCTCATTGTTTTTCATGTTCGTGGTACACAAACTTGTCTGATAATTTGGATGTGAATGAAAAAACACATACCCATTTGATTTTAACAGCAAATAACTCTAAGAAAACACTTTCCAATCGGAAGAGAATACTGTATTGTTCAGCAATGGATTATTTTACAGAATGAGAGTGAGATTCCAGATATATGTCACCATCAGTGAGATCTTAATTATATCTCACCCATCATGGCCAGTAGTGAGATCTCAGATATACCTCACCCATCAAATCTCAAATATATAACTTGCCCATCAGTGAGATCTCAAATTATACCTCACCCATCAGTCAGATCTCAAACATATCTCATCCATTAGAAGACCTCAAACCTATCTCACCCATTAGAAGACCTCAAAGCTATCTCACCCATCAGTCTCTCCACCGGCAGTGTACAGGAGGGGAAGGCATACAGGACGTCCAGCACGGACAGTCGAGGTTCCCGGATGCAGCTAGAGTAGTCTCCACTTCCTTGTCTGCTGCAGAGCTCCTGTAGGCGGCGCTGCTCCCCACTGTCTGCTGTCTGCTCCACCATACATCTCAGCAATGCCTGGACAGTACACCAAACGTACACTCACAAATGAGATAAAGAAATAAGACCATCTGGCTTAGGATCCCACCCAAATGTCCTTTCAACGTTACATCCACTTTTATATGCTAAAGTGTACTGATTTAAATGAAAATGATGGATCAAATATGTTTTTTATGCTTAAATTGAGGAGATTTGATTACATCTGAAAGTGTGGCTATTCGTAAGAGACCCACACATTTAATTACATCACAATGGCTGATACCTCAACTATGCTGATATAGAATTCTGCTAAACCTCAAAGCTTACCTTTTTGGGTTGATCTCCAATATCCAGACATGTGCTGAAGATATGCCTGAGCGTGGAGACAGGCGGAATATGTACTGGGACTGCGGCATTCCGTTTCTTAGTCCCCGGAACCACACTCAGCTCTACAGTCTGGTCCGCCTGTGATGACAGGCCGAGTCTGGAACCGAACAAAATTATGTAGAGATTCAGGTCATGTAACTCCTGGAGCACCTAGCTGTGGCCTGTGGTAACATGTTCAAGGTAGCTAGATTCAATACATTTCGTAGTGACGTCGGAATGCATTTATGTAATACAGACAACTTCATAACACTACACTATACATATTTGCTAATGCGTTATATGTTAAAAACTAAATTTTTAAATAAGCATTTATTTGCTGTTTGTTAAATTTGAAATGATTTTTAGGAATTAATTTTGAGAGATGGTCCCTTTTTCCTTTTAATGAAATATGAAAACTAGGATGAGTGGCATTCTGGCACCTGTCTAAAAGCATGTCCACTTCCTCCGGGCAGTTTGGACAGACAATAGACACGGCATCCCCCGCGACGTACTGCAGTCCGCTGTCCTAAACACAAACCATAATGTGGCATTTTAGCACAGGCCCCGAGATTACGAAACTTTTCTGAGTACGTTTTTGTGCTCAATCACGTGCTATGTTAAAAAACATGACATTTTATGAACAACTTTCTGAGTTGAGTATGAAATCGTAGTCAGAGAGGTTTCGTAATCTTGGGGCCTGGTCTGTGTTATCATTACTCACTTACTTGCTCAACTATCTTACTATCCTGATGATATGTGAGGGATAACCTGATAGATACATATGTAACATGAAGCTACAACTCTCATAGGACCATGGTCATTCTGTGGAACAAGACTCTGGGATAACTTGACATTAATGATAATGCAATGTCCATACAACTTTTTTCTCTCCATATTTTGGCTACTATATGAAACACTGATCATGCAGTCGTAAACAAATTTGTACCTGGGTATTGAGAGAAATAAACAATGTTTTCTTGGTGGCATCGTGTCTGGTAAGAACCCGAGCTGAATGCACTGTAACCATAGTAACGTCACAAGCAGCAGAAGGAAGTGGGCAGCCATTTTGAATTTTTACTGACATGAGATCCTGAAATAATAAATACATGTGATAATAATAATCATTATAATAACAACAATGTACTTAAATAGTACCTATAATATTCATAGAAGAAAACAAACAAGTTATGTCCCCTTCTAGTGATGCATTGTTCAAATCCCTGATTAGATTTCTCAACATTACAAAGTATGATACCCAAATGTTCCTGTCTATCATTTATAACGAAAGGCTCATACTGGGAGTTCGGCCATAGATCGAGAGTACTGCCATCGCCTAATATGGTAAATCTAAAACATATGCTCCAATTTACATCCAGACTACAGTACAACACTTTCTTCTAATGCAGAACTTGCCCTAAAGTTAATCTTTCATGCTCGGCTCAAATTTTGCATTGGAATTTGAGTACAAAACAAGAATTGTTTATGAAACTCAAAAAGGTTTTCGTTAGCTTGCAGTCATGGCTTTTAAGTTGAAATTATTTATATTGGTGTGAGTGTGTAGAATGAGTTGGTACTGACCACATCTGTGTCCGGCAAGTACGTGCAGACAAGGTACGCCGGAGGAAGGGAGGGAACTCCGAGTGATGCCTCGCATAGTGGAGGAACCGACACTTGCAAACTCGCACACACTGTCTCCTGGGAATCTGTGTGTGCAGCAACTTTTGCTAGACTAGAATTATTCAAATTCCTCAAACCATTCTGTGAGTCACTTTCAATAGAGCCATCATGACGTGGTTTATTCAACACTTTGTTCTCATTGGTCGAAATATTTTGGTCATTTTTTTCTTTGAGCCGAGACTCTGTTTCACTATTAGCATTCTGTTCTATACTCAAGGACTTCACACCATTAGATACGTCTGTCAGAGTTCTCCCATCAAGACAAGACGACTCCGAATCAGACATAGTTTGTGTGGGCGTGGTTTGGGGACTGCAAACATTTGCTGTATCAGTGATCTGCCTGGCAGTGGGAGAGTCCAAGTCGGCTGGTTCGGGGAGGTTCAGGAAAGTCCTCAATGCTGCGAACAGTCCATCCATCCATGGTTCCACTGCTACCTCAAGACTGCAAATATCAAAACAATCATTTATAGAAAAAACAACTTTGGTATGTAATAATAGTAATAAACAAGAATAGGATCTCATATTTACAGTAGAAATCAGATCAAACTGTTACTAGGACATATATCATAAAAACAGAAACATGGATCCATAAAAGCTGCTATTTCATATTTGACACCATCAACGACAGCACAGACACATAACTGACGACTTACCCAACAGCATCATCTGCAAACCCACTTGCATAGAACTTCTGGGCTCCTAGTTCATGCAAACGACTATCAACAGTTTTGGCACAATTGCAGAAATTTGTGTAGTTGGAATCTCCCAAGCCTAAGAAACCAGTCAAAATGGAAAAACATTATAATATTGTGTAATTATGGGACAACGGTCTACTGTTTGGAAATCAGAGGGTATCAATCGTAAATTTATACGGTCTAAATTTGAATTAAACACCGAACGCGCAGCAACTAAGAGTACAAATATACAGTAGACCTCGCATATAACCGACTCATTGGGACCAGCTATTTCTATACGTTATATGCGAAGTCTGTTATTATACGCATATGCCGCAATTAGCGTTAGAAGGGACCGGGACTTCAAATTCAGTCTGTTATATGCGAGTGTCCGGTTTATCCGAGGCCGGTATATGCGATGTCTACTGTAGTTATATCGCATTAGTTTACAGTACCAATTAGTTTACCTTTCCTCCATCATGCAGCCTCATGTGTAAGCGAAATAAATAATATTATGATGCTAAAGAAATCTGAGAAATTATTATACGTACCGTCCGAAATTACCATCAATGATGAAACTGCCGTTCATGAAACCTGAACAGAAAGTGATAATGATTAAAATGATAATAGTAGAAGTAGTAGCCTAAGTAGGCTACCCGTAACGATACTATTACTACTACTACTACTACTACTACTACTACTACTACTATTACTACTACTACTACTACTACTACTACTACGACTACTACAACAACAACTACTACTACTACTACTACTACTATTACTATTATTACTATTCTACTACAAAACATCTACAACCTGTGCCGTGGAAATACAGAATAGTACAAGCAGGACATCTGCATACAAGCCATGATGAATGAATGAATGCTCTTTGAGTGAATGAATTATTAGTGTGTGTGTGTGTGTGTGTGTGTGTGTGTGTGTGTGTGTGTGTGTGTGTGTGTGTGTGTGTG